>SMDT01000431.1:0-171731 GCA_005392925.1 Aquilaria sinensis
TGAGGTGGCATAAGGAGCAAAAACAAATCCCAGGTGTTATAAAACATCCATCAGATGGTGAAGCTTGGAAACATTTTGATCGGACATACCCATGGTTTGCTTCGGAAGCACGAAATGTCCGATTGGGGTTGTGTGCCGATGGATTTACCCCTTTTGGACCATCTGGAAAACAATACTCTTGTTGGCCTGTTATCGTTACTCCGTATAATTTGCCCCCTTGGATGTGCATGAAAAAACCCTATATGTTCCTTTCGTTGTTGATTCCAGGTCCACGTAGCCCAAATCATAAGATTGATGTTTATCTACAACCTCTAATAGAAGAGCTACGACATCTGTGGTTTGATGGCGTTGAAACATGGGATGTGTCATTGAAAGAAAATTTTGTTCTTCGAGCAGCATTAATGTGGACCATAAATGACTTTCCGGCTTATGGCATGCTTTCAGGATGGATGACACATGGTCGATTGTCTTGCCCTATTTGTATGGGCGAAAGTAAGGCATTCCAACTTAAGTATGGCGGAAAAATTTCTTTTTTCGACTGTCACCGGCAATTTCTTGGCCGGAACCACCCATATAGAAGAAATAGTACTTGTTTTAAGAAGGGGAAATCAGAGAAGTCATTGCCTCCCGAGCGCTTATCAGGTGAGGCTATATTTGAAAGAATCTCATGGATTCCATCAATTGGTAATGATGGTCCACAACATCGCCCGTGCGATTATGGGAAATCACATAATTGGACGAAGCGAAGCATTTTTTGGGAGTTACCCTATTGGGCCACGAACTTAATCCGCCATAATCTTGATGTCATGCATATTGAGAAGAACGTGTTTGAGAATATATGGAATACTGTGATGGATGTTAAGAACAAAACGAAAGATAATGTTAAAGCACGGAAGGACCTCGAAATTTATTGTAATCGGCCGGAGTTAAACATGGTTCCTCTTGATGATGGTCGTTCATTCAAACCAAAGGCGAGGTTCACATTTGATGTTAACCAAAGGCAAGATGTGATCGCTTGGGTAAAATCTCTACGACTCCCTGATGGATATGCCTCGAATCTTGGGAGATGTGTTGATACCTCTGGTTGCAATATGTATGGCATGAAGAGTCATGATTGCCATGTTATGATGCAAAGGCTTCTCCCCATTGCCCTTGAAGCGCTTCCCGAGAATATATGGAAGCCATTAACGGAGTTAAGCCTATTCTTTAGAGACTTGTGCTCTCCAGAGCTTCATGATAATCACTTGTTGGCGTTGGAGGCCAATATTCCAATTATAATTTGTAAGCTTGAGAGAATTTTTCCTCCGGGGTTTTTTGATGTCATGGAGCATCTCCCAGTTCACTTGCCATATGAAGCAAGGGTTGGAGGACCTGTTCAGTACCGATGGATGTATAAATTTGAGCGGTGCATGCATGACCTAAAAATGAAGGTTTCTAATACTGCTCATGTTGAGGGATCGATATGTGAAGCATACCTTATAGAGGAGACTTCCATCTTTTGCTCTCATTACTTTGAATCCCATGTTCCCTCCATGATGAACCGAGTACCGCGAAATGATAATGGTGGTCCTGTCCCATGTAATGGTGAGTTGTGGTCCATATTCACATTTCCGGGACATTCATATGGTGCATGTAGATATAGATTCCTCACAGACGATGAAGTCAGACTTGCAGCCACATACGTTCTTCTAAACTGTGCTGAGATAAGGCCATATCTAAAGTAAGTCATTGTTAATGATCATCCAGTTGTTTGATTATTTTGAAGTTCAGTACTAATCAACTGATGAAACTAACATATTTTCCTCCTCTCCCCATTCACTCACAGTATGTTTGTGGACATGGTAAGGGAAACTGCACCCGATATAACTATGTCTGAGATGGACATACACATTGACAATAATTTCTCATGCTGGCTCTGACACTATGTATGTAAAATTTTACTCACTATGTATTGCAATATGTTAAGTTATAAACTTCCAAATATATTGTCCTAAAATGAAATTGTTTTACATAGGTTGATGACCCAGGTAACAATATAGTCGATAACATCTTGTGGGATGTTGCATGTGGACCCTTACGTCGGGTAGAGACATGACCGGTTTATTTCACAAATGGGTACAAGTTTCACATAAGTGAATGGGGCAAGGACAAATCAACATTTAATAGTGGAGTCTGCATACGAAGCACAGGTTCAAGCGAAGTTGAATGTGATTTTTATGGTATATTAGAAGAAGTCATTCAACTCGAATATCCTGGCTATCCACATAAGAATGTTGTCTTGTTTAGGTGCAACTGGTTTGACCCAACACCTGAACATGGAACTCGAATGCATAAACAGTTTGGGTTAGTTGAGATCCAGGATAGCCGCAGATATCAAAAGTTTGATCCTTTCATTCTAGCATCATAGGCTGACCAAGTTTACTACACACCGTATCCGACAAAGTCACGTGAAAAAAATGGGTGGTCAGCTGTTATGAAGATAAAACCTAGATGGATAATCCAGTATGCAATTGTTGACAAGGATGACGTTTATCAAGACAGTGGATCCGTGATGAGTCAAAGAATTGAAGATGACCCAGTTGAGGAGTTAGCTGACCCGAGTGTCGGTGATGATATTGAAGAAGATTTACTTGAGGAGGGGGGTTCTAATGACGATACAGATGATGAGGAGGAGTTTCTATCCGATGACAGTGACACTGAAGAAAATGAGGAGTTTCACGATAATGGAAGCACTGGGTCGAGTGAATGAAGATAACAGTTAGCATGTTTAGTCATCACGAGTCATTAGTTGTATGGAACATATTTGGTAAATTTATGTGAAGCGAATACTCCACAATTAATGTCAGTAAACATATCAATGTTTACTTTTCTTACTTAGATAATAATAAATGCAGATGCCGCGTAAAGGGGATAACACCTATAAGCGCCGACCTGGGAAAGGACCATTTGCGCAGTTTAAGGAGGTCATGGAGCCAATACTTAATGCTAGACAGAGGATTGGTTCTTCATCCTGGGCACAGGACGATGTCGGTGTAGAGACGTAGGACACAATAATGCCTACGATGCACGTCCACTCACATCAACACCGATCTGACGGCGGTGGAGGCACGACATCTGGACATGGATCTGGTGCATGCCATGTTAGGCATCTGATACTGACGAGTCATCCCTCAGATGAGGACATACATATTGATAACATCCCATCATTGATGTTATAGACACCAGCCCAAGCTTGGATGAGGATATCCCTACATGGTAACACGTAAGTGATGAATATCCTACAAACGTTCTCAAAATAGAATTATTACTTACACTACTGTGAATCATCAATATATAACTGTGATTAATCATTTGAACTGTGCAGATTCATTCCAGCTGCAGCGACACGGTTAGTGACACCATGTTTCATCATACATTTTAAACCCTATTCTGATTGGTCCTCCGTCTCTCCATCAGACCTTCAACAATGGTGGCATGTTTTTGAGGTATAACACGTATATAACTATGATAACGATGTATTACTGACAAAACAACTATTTGATTTTTTCATGCTAAAAGTTTTGAAATATTTACCCTTACAAAGGAGCTGTGAGTGGGATCCGATACACCATAATAAGGTGTATCGGGTGTGGAATATCTTGGGAGCACAGCATTACAGATGCATGATATCAGAAATCCGACATGTCAAGGATTCTGTTAAACGTCGAGCAAAGGCAAACTTTATGTTTGATGCTGCATATGCGGAAATGAAGGCATATTGGGCCAGTCCAGAGTTCATTCAGAAGTCCGCTAGATTCAAGGCAATGCGAGCAACAGTGAGTGACGATGATTCACAGTCTGGCTCTTGCAGCGCGACATATGCAGGGGGATCTATCTCAATGTCTGCACATTGAGAGCAAATGGTATATATCTTGTCAATGTTCTTTCATTTTACATTTAAGTAAATAATGAACTTAAATAACCTATTAATCTTACGTTTCATTCAATTAGAGAGAGAGAGATCCAGAGAAGATGGACCCTGGCTTGTTTAAAGTCCTTCAAGCAACACATAAAATGAAAAACGGGAAATATGTTAGTAAGCGATGTGAAGAAGTTGCTGTAAGTATTATAACTTTTTTTAGTAAACTATTCTTAAGATACTTACCATGTTTTACCAATAATGTCTGATTCAAATGTGTTAATATGTTTCTGTAGGCTCGTATTAGTGCTAAGATTGAGGAGCAAACACAACAAGAGGATGGATTAGAGCCAATTGATGAACTTGCAATAATTAGTACTACATCTAGCGGGAGAAGAAGAGGGCGTGTTTTTGGATTAGGATCTGAGCAGTGTGTCATACCGGGCCGCCAACTGCTAGGTGCCATCCCACCCATCGACATCACACAGACACCGTAATTCAACGAGTAAGTACAGAAGATGATGCCGAGTACGAGAGGAAGCTCGAGAGAATTAAGAAGAGACAGAGAGCAGAGATAGAGGCGAATAGAGCCGTGTTGGAGGCGAACCGGGCTCAGTTGGAGATTATTTGTCGTTCGCTAAACCTTCCATGCCCGCCGGCTCAACAAGTTCCACAGTATCCTGATGACTCAGACTCGGAGGATAAGGAGATAGTCGGGACTCCTTGATAGTCGTCTTCAACAAGTAAATCATTTCATAATTTCTTGTGTTATCAGAGTTAGACAAGAATTGTTAGACCTAAGACTTTATTTAAATTCCTGAGATGTATAATCCGTTGAATGTTGTATGGTTTGTTCTAGACATATATGTACTTGTTTTAATTATGGTGTATTAGAGAATGTTTGATGGAAATTATGTGTGCCTATCTATGTAATTTTTATTGCTTATCAAGTTAATATTTACTTTGGAATTGGTTTCTCCATTTCGAACTTGATTCAAACAGGGAAAAACATGAAACAACCCCGGCCCGAAACTGAAAATGTACATTACCAAAGCATGTGCGCGTTGGTAACTACCAACTGCCGTTTACCAACTCGCACTAGTTGGTAATTACCAACTGTCATCCGCGTTGGTACTTACCAGCATACTTACCAACGTGTATGCAAGTTGATAATTACCAACATGTTGCTACCAATGGCCACGCATTGGTAATTACCAACCTGATGCCCAACAGCATCTTCGTCATGTGACATTGTGACTTTGGGAGGGACTTCCTGAGAGGGAGAACGTTTGGTGCAAAGGTTTCCTAGAGGAGTGTGCCTGAAATGCTCAGAAAAGAGGGTTAGGAGGTCCCCGGAGTGTTTTTCTGGGGAGGAGCCTCCGACGCCCAAGTCAGTGTCCTGAGGGAAGATAGAGGAGGAACACTAGGGGGTTAGCTGGCCTTGCCTGTGTGTGTTTTCTAGGAGAGAGGGTTCAATCCTTTGCCAAGTCCTGTTTCCTGGTATTTATAGAGGTGCCCAGCCTGTTTAGATCGCGACACGTGTTCGGTCGGATGTAATTCACATTTTCGGGCGTAGGAGACAGGTAGTCGTTTTGTAGGCTCCTCGGGTCTGTGACTGACGACAGGTCGTGACAGGACTTGGACGGTGTCAGCGCGTCAGATCATCGTTTCCAGGCGGCATGTAGCGCCTGTGTGCGACATGTCAGAAGCTCCTTAAATGCTCCTGCCGTACTCTTGAGGTGCCCCTGGCGAGGTCGTCCTTTGGTACGGACGTCCTTCTTCGGCAGATGTACCATCAGTTCGGCGAGTCCCCTGGCTCGGGGGTTCTGCCTTCGGGCGAATCCTTCTCCTGCTAGGGATAGCTGGACCTTCGCCTCTGAAGGCGATCCGTTTGGTCCCCCGAGGGACCTGGTAACGTCCTTGAGTCCCTGACGTATTAGCCGAAGTCTCGAGTTCGAGGCGCTTTGACTTCGCTTCTTCCGAGGTCAGTGACTGTGCCTCTTCGGGTGACATCAAGCTTTCCGGTTATATCTTCGGCAGGAGGTATGTGGTGAGAGAGGCGATGGTCCTTCGGCTATCACAAGCCCCCCTCCGGAAAGTTAAAGTAGATACTTCGGTTTGTCAGTTTTCGAATGGAGCCCTTCAGGGCCTTGGTTGTAACGACTTTGCCGAGGACGGACTTCTTGTCCGAAGACACCGGCTTGTTCGGCCATAGCCTGTCTCTTGGTGTCTTCGAGGTAACCTACCTCTCTCTTTTTGTAGGTCTGCGCCACGTCGCGTCTCGTAGCTAGACGTGTCAGTCTAGAGCTACGCGCCTAGGTTTAGGGGTGTCAGAAAGCGTGTCCCTCTTTCGGCGCGATGGCTGACACGTGGCAGCTTATTATTGGCGAGGACTGTGGCGGATACAACAGGCGCGCCTTTTCATGCGCTCTGAGCAGTTATGGCGACTATTCGCCTTCGCGGAGTACTTATGACGCCGGTTCGCCTTCGCTTCTCGGCCTATATATATGCTCATTTCGTCACAACCTCCTTCTACTTCTACTCATGCTTCTCTCCTGCCTTCTGATTTTCTCCTGTTTTTTACGGCGGTGCTATTTGACGGAGTTTTTTCCGGCCATTCTTCGCGACGGCGACTTCAAACCCAAATTTTGGCAAAAGATTCGGTGGGTTTTGTTTTTCAGAATCTTTTTTATTTTAAAGCTTTTCTGAAGTCACTTTTTCATTCCCGAAGTCATTTTTTCCTTCCGAGAATGTCTTCGCCCACTCCTTTTGCGACTGTTTCTTTTGTCCCAGAAAGTTGGCTTCCTCTTCTAAAACACACTTGCTGCACAACTTCAGAAAAATGAGAAAAATGGACTAAAAATTCTTTCTTCTTTCTTATGCCACCACCAGACTTCCTGGCCCTCAGGAGGTTTGTTTCTCGAACCACCAAAACGAGGTTACCATTTTTCGAGCCCAACTGAAGGCCGGACTTCTGTACCCTTCCTCGAGGGTGATTTGCGACTTTTTCCAATTTCATGGCATTGCCGTAAATCAACTCCCCCCGAACTCGTACTGCTATTTTAACGCCTTCCTTTGCATGTGTGGCGTTTTCAAAATATAACCCTATTTTATTCTTTTTTTGCAGTACTATAAGCTCTATACGGTCCCGAAGGGTGGCTTTTACTTTATGCTACCTCGGGAATCGTGGAGCAAAAAGTATATGTTCACCTTCGCCACTAAGGACAGCTGGTGAGGGTGGCAAGAAAAGTTTTTCTTTCTGAAGATGAAGGAGGCCTGGTTGTACGTTCCGACCAAGTAGGCTCGGGGAAGGCTGGAGATGGATGTCGTAGATCCGAGGATGATGCTGACTCTTGAGTTGGCACCCGTATTCGCGGACTTCGATAGACGGATCCGAGCAGTCTCCGACTGGGATTCCGAGGTCCCTTCGCGCTCCCTCTACCCCTTCCCCATCATGTGGAAGCTAATGACCGAGGAGGTCCTTCGGTAGTTAGGGGTGGTGAAGGAGCACAAGACGGACCTCGGGATGCCAGCTCCTGCCATCGCTGGGAAAGATTCCTGGCTCGTACAACTCCTTCGGGAGGAGGTCACTTACGAGACCTTTTATGAGCGTAAGTTTCTCCAAAGTTCTTTTTTATTAAAGGCACGCCTTAGACTCACACTGATGTTTCATTTTTGTTCCAGAGATGGCCGAGAATTCCGCTGCCTATTACAAGTCCCTTTTTCTTGGCCAAGTCGAGAAGGGCGAGCAGACAAAGAAGGCCGCCTCCCGAAGGCGCAAAATGACTGCTGGCAGGCCATCCTCGGTTAAACGGGCGAAGAAGGGCCCGCCTCCTCCTCTTCCAGAAATTCCCAAGGGGCCCGAAGTTCACACCGCCCAATAGGCCGAGATTCCTTCCCGGAGTCCTACTTCCTCGGCGGCTCTCCTGGATTCCCCGGAGGCAGTCCTTTCTGCCGCGGAGCTCGAGGAGTGCCATAAGGGCAAAGGCAAAGAGATTTCTGCCAAGGGGGCTCAGGGCTCCGACGACGATGTTACCGAGGTGCCTCCAAGTTGGTTTTTTCAGGTGCCCTTCTTTTGAACTTTTGAGCATTACTTATGCTGATCAGTTTTCTTGCTTTTGCCGTGTAGAGGAGCTACCACCTTCGGCATGGGCCGCCGAGCACGCTCGGAAACGGGCCCTTCGGGATTCCCACATTCCAAAAGGGAAAATCCCGAGGGAGCCTTTCTGGTCCTTTACAGAGGACATGGACATGTATTCCAGTGACTGCCCTTAAATGGCCAACCAAATTTCGAGGAGGATCCTCACCAAGGCCTCCTTTAAGTCCATTTCCGAGGCGCACCCGGACGATGAGTCCCTCGCCGCTAAGGTTTCCGAGCATGCTGCCCAAGTATGTCTCAGGCCTTTGCCCTCCCTTTCTAATTTTTTCTAAGTATTTGGCCCGTTCTCGTCTTTCTGACTTTGTTTTTACTCTTTTGCAGCTGTTGGGGTACACTGGTTTCCTCAGGGTTCGAGTAGCAAAGTAAGCAGCTTTCCGAGCCTGGGCTAAGGACTACATAGAGAAAAGCCAGGTCATGTGCACTGACCTGGTTGCCAAGAATACGGAGATGGCCTGGGCTGCGGCGAAGGAGGTTGCTGCCGTTCGGGAGGAGTTAACAAAGGAGAAAGAGGAAATCTTAAAGGACTCATCTCAGAAGATTTCCGACCTCGGTTCTAAAGTGGCGGAGCTGACTTCGGCGAATGAAGCATACCAAAAGGAGAAGTCAGAGTCCGAGGCTCTCCTGGCGAAGGTGCTCGCTGAGAAGGCCGCGCTCTAGGCCGAGGTCGAGTCTTTAAAGAAAGAGCCAAAGAAGAAGAAGACGAAGGCACTGAAGAAGGAGATCGCAGATCTGAAGCTGGACCTTGAGGCCTTAGGGGTCGAGAAGGACAAAGCCGACGAGATGACAAAGGTCGGTTTTCAACATGGCTTTTGTCTCGCTCGGCATCAAGTCCTTCAGAGGTTCCCAGATCTGGACCTCTCTTTTTTTGAGGCCCTAAACATCCCCGAGGGGCCTCGGTGGTCTTGGTCCAAGATCGAGCACCTCAAACTGCCCTTCCCTCTTCCAGCGTCGAAGGTGGTAGACAAGGACGCAGGAGTTGATGGCTCTCAAGATGCCGAGGCTCCTTAGTTTTAGGGCCCTTTCCCTCCTTTTTCTCCTTCTTTGTATTTCTTCTTTTGGCGGACTTCCTCCTTTGTAATCGGATTCCCTCTTTGCTAATAAAGATTTATTCTTTCTTTTGAGAAATTTTTGGCTAAGTCTTTTGCAAGAGTTTTCATTTCCCATTGTCCCGAACACGTTCGCTCAAGACACTTCGGAAAATTGTACTTAACCCTCGTGAAATTCCTTCTGAGTAATTTCTAACTTCTAAGTAGGTTGATAACCTTTGTGGATGGATTCTCTTAAGCCGTGCTTGGTAACAACTGTTCTGGTGAAAAGAATCCTTTTGTACTTAGAAAGATTTTCTAACTTGTACAATTTTCTCACCAAAATACTAAGCATAGAATTTTTTCAAGGCATCCGAGTGCTATGTATTCTTTAATTCTACGCCTTCGGTATCGCCGAGCTTGTAAACTCATTTTCACATTTCGGCGAGTACCAGGTAAGGTCCTTCCCAATTTGCGTGAAGTACCCCATGGGATGGCCTTCGGGGTCCAAATTCACCTTTCCGGAGAACGAGGTCCCCTTCATTTATTCCCTTTGGCCTAGCACGCAAATTTATAGCTGCGCCCACTCTTTGCTGAAAAGCTTTTCTTCTCAACTCGGCTATTTCTCTGTGTTCGCCAACGAGGTCAAGCTTGGTTCTCAGGCCGAGGTCGTTTCCCCTTTCATCAAACACTTGCACTCGCACCGATGGCTGCACTACCTCGATTGGGATGATAGCCTCCGTACCGAAAACAAGTGAAAAAGGTGTCTCCCATGTGGCTCTTCGGGGTGTTGTTCGGTAGCTCCATAACACACTTGGGAGTTCTCCTGGCCATTTCGCCTTTGCTTCCCCCAGCCTCTTTTTCAGACCATCTTTTATGGTCCTGTTAGATACTTCTACTTGCCCGTTGCTTTGGGGGTGAGCTACTGGGGCGAAGTGCATCTTTATTCCAAGGTCGTTGATAAATTCTCGGAACCCTTTGTCTATAAACTGGGACCCATTGTCAGCTACCAGTACTTTTAGTATGCCAAATCTGCATACGATGTTCTTCCATACGAACTTCTGCACATCTTTCGCTGAGATAGTCACCAAGGGTTCTGCCTCGACCCATTTAGAGAAATAGTCTACTGCGACTACGCAGAACTTCACGCCTCCAAGCATTGTCGGGAGTGGCCCAATGAGGTCTATGCCCCTAACTGCGCAGGGCCAGGGATAGTCGGCCGAAGTTACCAATTCCGAGGGTGTCCTTTGGATATTCGCGTGTCTTTGGCAATTACCACACTTCTGGACGAACTGCCTAGCATCCTTTCTTAAGGTAGGCCAAAAGTATCCTTGGCGAAGTATTACTGCTGCTAGAGTGTCGGTTCCGATGTGCGAACCACAAGCACCTTCGTGAACTTCTTCGAGGATCATTTCAGCATCTTCTTCGCCGACACACCTCTGCAGTGGATTCGCATATCCCTGTCGATATAACTCTTCCCCCATTAGGAAGAAGCGACTGGAGCATCTTCGTACTTTTGCAGCTTCGTTGGGGTTTTCGGGAAGCGCATTGGTTGTGAGATACCTTTTTATTGGGTTTTTCAAGCCTTTTCCCGAAGTTGCTATGCCCAATACCGTGATGCTCGGGTGGTTTAGTACCTCGGTGCATGTTTTTGAGTTTGCCAAGCAATTTGCCTCGGCGTTGTCTCGACGAGGCACATTTTTTATTCGTACGGTGTCGAACTCCCGAATGAGCTTTGCTACCAGTTCATGGTATTTTGCCAAGGTCGGGTCCTTCACCGCATAGTCCCCTGCTGTTTGCCGAACTACTAGCTGGGAGTCGCTGTGGGCTTTCAAGTTTCTTACACCAATTTTCCTGGCTAGGCGCAATCCTGCTATGAGAGCTTCGTATTCAACCATATTGTTAGTGACGTTAAAGCCGAACTTGATGGCTTTCGTTACTTCTAGGCCTTCGGGACCTCTGATAATTACCCCTGCTCCCTAGTGTTCGGAGCCTGAGGCTCCGTCTACATGCAAGGTCCATTCTGGCTCACTTTCGCCTGGATTGGGATGGCTGTCCTCGGTAATGGGTACTTCGGCAATGAAGTCTGCCAGAGCTTGAGCTTTAATGGCTTTCCGAGGTTCATAAGTAATGTCATGCTCCCCAAGCTCTATGCACCATTTGGAAAGTCTTCCCGAATGATCAACTTTCCTCATGACGTCCCGTAGAGGTAGACTACTTCGGACAATGATCGGGTGAGCTTGAAAATATGGCCGTAGTCTCCTTCCTGCCAGTACCAAGGCATATTTGGCTTTTTGTAGCAAGGGATACGTGACCTCGGCGCCGTGCAGGGACTTGCTTACATAATAAACCGGCCATTGTTTCGGTCCTTCTTCTTTCACGAGGACCGAGCTCACTACTTTTTCTGTAATGGCGAGATACAGTACGAGGGGCTCTCCCTCGCGAGGTTGTCGCAGAGTAGGCAGGCGAGTTAAATTGATTTTGAGTTCTTCCCAAGCCTTTTGGCAGTCCTCATTCCAAGAGTGATCATCACTTCTGAGGTTGCCCTCCTTTTTTGCTGCTTTTGTGAGGACCTTGAAGAACGCTCGACATCGGTCTCCATATCTGGAAATAAACCTGCTAAGAGAGGTTATTCTCCCAGTGAGTCTTTGCACATCTTTTATTGTGACGGGAGTTCGGAACTCGAGCAGAGCCTTAATCTTTTCTGGGTTAGCATCAATGCCTCTTTCTGACACCATGTACCCAAGAAACTTCCCCGAGGTTACGCCGAAGATGCATTTTTCGGGGTTGAGGCGAATCCTGAAGGTTCTGAGCTGGTGAAAAGTTTCTTTTAGATCTGCGACGTAGTCGTTAGGCAGCTTGCTTTTGACTATCATGTCATCGACATAAACTTCCACGTTCCTTCCTATCTAGTCATTAAAGACTCTGCTCATCAACCTCTGGTAGGTAGCTCCTGCATTTTTTAGTCCGAAGGGCATCCTGATGTAACAATAAGTTCCTCCCTCGGTGATGAAGGCGGTCTTCTCCTCGTCTTTGGGATCCATCCTTATTTGATGATAGCCACTAAAGGCATCGAGGAAACTTAGGAGCCCGTACTCGGCAGTTGAGTCTACCAATTGGTCTATTGGTGGGAGAAGGTATGAATCTTTTGGGCAAGCATCATTCAAGTTTCTGAAATCGATGCACATTCGGAGCTTACTGCTCCCTTATTTTGTGGCAATAACCACGTTGCTTAACCATTCGAGCTACTTGACCTCTCTGATTACATCAGCGTCCAATAGGCGCTGGACTTCAGTTTTGACGAAGTTATTTTTATGGACTGAGATGCCCCGTTTCTTTTGCCGGACAGATTTTGCTTCCGGACTTACTTTAAGGTTATGCTGTATTATGCGAGGGTCTACCCCCAGCATATCTTTCGGCGAGTAGGCAAACAGGTCTTTATTCATCAGTAGAAAGGATACAAGTTTTTTCTTGTCACCTTCGGCCAAGTTTTTTCCTATTTGGGTACTTCGGCCTAGGACAAGTTCTACTTCTTCCATTTCTACCTTCGCGTTGTCTTCTGCCTCGCCCTTTTTTGGTTTTCCTCCTGGCGAAGCCTCTGCCTCTACAGTTTGCGCGGTGTTGCTTGTTGGAGCTTTCCGTGCCTTGACGAACACTTTCCTTACTTCGCCCTGATCAATGAAGATCTCTGCGTCTCTGTCCTTGGTGGCAAAAGTGACAATTAAGTATCTTACATCAGGGCGAATGTGCAAATTTCCCTGTGTTTGTCTTCCAAGGATGGCGTTGTACGACGAAGGAACATCCATGACAATAAACCTGGTCATTGTGGAGGCGAATAATTCAGCTGTCCCGTCCACCGAAGTTCCTTTCATCATTAGTGGGAGATCAATCCATCTGAGGACGGGCAGTTCAGATGGTCCTACCCCGAAAGGAGGCGAAGTGACTGGCTTGAGATCGCTGTTGGATATGCCCAAGTTCGGCAGCAGGTGTGAAAAGAGAACGTCAGAGTTTGACCCATCGTCAAGCAACACTCTCTTGACGTCCCAGTTTGCTATTCTCGCCATGACCAGAAGCGGATCGTCATGGGGAAAAATGATAGTGGAACCATCCTTGCGGGCCAGCTTTTTCGTCAGACTCCGATATTCCATCACTGATATTTCTCTGGCCTTCCTCTTTCTTTCCAAGGATGGTAGCCCTGTGGTAATTGTTTGTATTATTCCTGCCGAAGGTGGGGGGCGCCTCTTCGGACTTCAGTTCTTCCGTCTGTCGGAGTCATAGTCCTCGTCGTCTCCCTTTCCTTCTCCCTCCTTCATCCCTTTTGGGGAGGGCATTCGAAGATATAGCTGAAGTTGCCCTTGTTTTATCAGCGACTTTATGTATTTTTTCAATTGGAAGCAGTCTTCGGTGTCATGGCCGTGGTCTCGATAAAACTGGCAGAACTTCTTCATGTTCTTTTTGTTATCAACGGTCATGGCCCTTGGTCGCTGAACCTGTGTCCCCTGTTGCTCCATCGTCATAAAGATGTTGGTCCTTGTGGTGTTCAGGGGCGTGAAGGTTGGGGGTTTCCTTCCCCTAATCCTGCGAGGTCTTCCTGCTTGGTCGGTTGAATGCCGCGTCTGCTGGTTGGACCCTTCGGCTCTGGCGTGATCGGACTTCGGTCCACCCATCCTCAGCTCTTCGGCTGTCATGTGCTGCTCGGCCCTTCAGTAGAATTTGCCAAGCGTGACCGGAGGGTCTTTGGAAAATTCATAGAATAGCTGTGAGTCCCTCCGAAGGCCCCGTATCATGGCGAGGATGCGTATTTCGGGCCGAAAGTCTGAGACACTTAGGGCTTCTCTGTTGAACCTTTCGACATAGTCACGGATGGTTTTTCCGTTCCTCTGCGCTATGTCGAACATCTGGACATGCATATTTGCCGTTGGCCGACTTCCAATGAATTGCTGTGTAAAAGCCGTAGATAACTCTTGGAACTCCCTGATGGTTCCTGGAGCTAACGAATTGTACCACGCTGTTGCTGGTCCTGTGAGGGCCACCTCAAAGCACTTGCACAAGATAGCATCGTCAGCACCGTGCATCATCATGCTACATTTGTACTTGATTAGATGAGCCTGTGGATCAGTTCGGCCATCATAAGTTTCCAGCCGAGGTACCCTGAAGTCTCCTGGCATGGCTGCCTCAACCACTTCTCGGGTGAACGGCGACTCACCCCCACAGAAGGTTTCAGACAGCCTAGCCCAGACTGGCTTGCGAGCTACTTGTTTTTCCACTCTCTCCAACCTCGCCAATATCTTTTCCATAAAGATCATGGCACTAGGCTCTTCCTCCTGGTGCTTGTAGGTTTCTAGGAAGGGAGACTGTCGGTGTCTCTTTGGTGAATGGCTTTGATGCCGAAGAGATGGGGACCTCGCCTCAGGTGATGAGCTTTTTAGTCGTGGAGTTTTGGGTCGATTGGACCCCATTTGTCCCGTAGGTCGCGCCCCGAGGGGCATGTTTTCTGTTGAAGACTCCTCACGCGGATCCCCGCTTCCCGAACTGCGGTGGGTCGCTTTGGGGCTTTTCTCCCTAGGGCGTGTTAGCGAGGGGGGCCTTTGGACCAGGGTTGGTTGTGGCCATCTTCGGTCAATCTGCTGTGTCATTTCAGCCACGACAGAGCGTTGAAAGTCGCGTAGAAAACTCATGGTTATGACTAGGGGACGCTCTTCCTCAAGCGAGGGAGTCCCTGGAAGGGTTTGCTTAGTAGCCGGTTGAACTTCAGGCGCGGACGAGGACGTCAGGAATCCCTTGTCCTTTGAACGCCAAATTTCAACAATGGCGACCTGAGGGTGGTTTCCCACAGACGGCGCCAAATGATGCTCGGTGGCATCTTCGTCTGGTGACATTATGATTTCGGGGGAGACTTCCTAGAGGGGAGAACATCTGGAGTGCGAGTTTCCCAAGGGAGAATACTTAAAATGCTCAGAAAAGAGGGTTAGGAGGTCCCCGGAGTGTTTTTCCGGGGAGGAGCCTCCGACGCCCAAGTCAGTGTTCTGAGAAGAGATGTAGGAGGAATACTAGGAGGTTAGCTGGCCTTGCCTGTGTGTGTGTTTTCTGAGAGAGGGAGTCCAATCCTTTGCCAAGTCCTGTTTCCTGGTATTTATAGAGGTGCCCAGCCCGTTCAGATCGCGACACGTGTTCGGTCGGATGTGATTCACATTTCTGGGCGTAGGGGACAGGTAGCTGTTTTGTAGGCTCCTCGGGTCTATGACCGAGACAGGTCATGACAGGACTTGGACGGCGTCGGTGCGTCAGATCGCTGTTTCCAGGCGGCGTGTAGCGCCTGTGGGCGACATGTCAGAAGCTCCTTAAATGCTCCCGCCGTACTCCCGAGATCTCCCTGGTGAGGTCGTCCTTCGGTACGGACGTCCTTCTTCGGCAGATGTACCATCAGTTCGGGGAGTCCCCTAGCTTGGGGGTTCTGCCTTCGGGCGAATCCTTCTCCTGCTAGGGATAGTTGGACTTCGCCTTTGAAGGCGATCCATTTGGTCCCCCCGAAGGAGTTGGTAACGTCCTTGAAGTCCCTGACGTATTAGCCGAAGTCTCGAGTTCGAGGCGTTTTGACTTTGTTCATTTCGAGGTTAGTAACTGTGCCTCTTTCGGGTGACATCAAGCTCTCCGGCTATATCTTCAGTAGGAGGTATATGGTGAGAGAGGCGATAGTCTTTCGGCTATCAAGTCTAAATTATAGTTTTTTTTATACACATATGGATACATCGATCCATACATTTTCATTGAAAAATAAACTGAAAGCAATTAAAATTTATCATTATCAAAACAAATGAAAAAAAAAAAAAAGAGAATGAACAATCTAATAAAAAGCCAGTCATAATTAGTCATCGTTAGTCTTTGGAATATTACCAAGAGCAAGTTGTTTGTAATTTTTGAACAACTTAAAGCCAATTAGCAACGGTTAATAGTCACTAAATTAGCGAAGGCATGTCATCGCTAATTTTAACGACTACCTGCCTTCGCTAAATTAGCGACGGCTTGAGAGAAAACTTGGCGTTTAACTAAGTAGCTGTATAGCGACGGCTATAAGTCGCTTAGGAGTAGCGACTAATGGTCCTTGCTAGTATAAAAATATGATTATAAAAATATGATTACTTAAAAAATATTAAGAGATACCATAAAAAGAGTATAGTGACTATATTTTTTGTTAATTACTTAAAAACAAATGAAAAATCTTGTAACCATAAAACAAAATTTAGTCTAAATTATAGTTTTTTTTATACACACATAGATACATCGATCCATACATTTTCATTGAAAAATAAACTGAAAGCAATTAAAATTTATCATTATCAAAACAAATGAAAAAAAAAAAGAGAATGAACAATCTCATAATTAAAAAGCCAGTCATAATTAGTCATCGCTAATCTTTGAAATATTACCAAGGGCAAGCTGTATGTAATTTTTAAACAACTTAAAGACAATTAGCGACAGTTAATAGTCACTAAATTAGCGAAGGCAAACCATCGCTAATTTTAGCGACTACCTACCTTCGTTAATTGCCGTCGCTAAAAATTAGCGACTTCCAGCAGTCGCTAAACTTTCACCGGACTTTTAGTGACTGTTTGCCGTCACTAATTTGCGACTATTTTTAGCTGTCGCTAAATGCGGTTTTTCTAGAAGCTTATTGATCCGCCAGCCTAAAAGCAAATGCCATACTTGGAGGCTGAAAATTAAGATTTAAAGCGAAAAGGCACTTAGATTAAAAAAGAGGCTAGAATGCTAGTAATTTATTTTTTGGAGCTTCAGTAAACATTTCTTATTATTTGCACTATAAAATTGCACACTCAATGCTATACTTGCTATCAATTTTTTTTATGTTATCTATAAATTCAAATACAGAAGCACGTTAAATTGGATGATATTGACAATGAAGTTCCATTTGAATGTGTTAAAAAAAAGAATTATTTTTAAGGATGATTATAATAATGAATATTAAATATTGCCCAATAATTCTAAGGTCATGTTATAGATTTATGACCCAATTTATATGAATTTATTTGGGTAACTGATCTAAAAACTCAATATCTATATTTTCAAAATTCAAATTTTAAGCCTCCAAGGCTGGAACTGGAAATTATACCAAACAAATACCTGCCCTATTTCTCAAAAAATCTGACTGTTGCTATAGTAAAAGATTTTGTTTGTCACAAAAAAGTGTCAAATTAGATTACTTTGAAGCCATGTCTCAAGGGTTTTTTACTGGGTTAATAAAAAACAATAATATCAAAGAAAATTTGACTATTCCTTTGGTTATTTGATTAAAAAAAGCTTTGACGATTCTTTTCCTTCATGTCTATAAGAGCAAACAGCTAAATCGGGCCTTGTAAGTGAAAGTGAAGTTATAAAACCTTCTTCGGTGATGTTTTGAAAGACCTAATTAGTTGCTCAAAAAGGAAACCAATAAATGAAAAGATTTACTAAGAATATTTTAGAATAAAACCAATTTCAGAAATTGATAGAAATATTTTATGGAAAAAATAATAAAACCATTACAAACTACTGTGAGGAAAAACAAACTGCAAATGGCTAAACCCGATAATGGATACTAGTGGCTTTTTCAATGGCGGGAATGGCAAAAATTGTGCCAAACACGTGAAATTAAGAGAGAGGGATAGAGAATCCTTCATGCATTTTTCAAGAAGAAAATGAGTTTTGACTAAAATATGGCAAAATTATATGAATCTTTTGAGATTTGGCCTACTTTATACTTATCATTCTATTTTTAAAAACCTACAATTACCACCCAAAGCATAAGCTTCATCTCTATTTATTAAGTTAAGGTCCCATTTGGTATTAACGTCATGTGATTAGCAATTGAGTTTTGGGAAAACCATCCAATGATAGCTTTTGTCTTTAATTTCAGTGGTTTTATTTTGACCGTTATATAAATTATTTAAAATTCTAATACTAATTACAAAAATTGTTATCAAATCATAAGGTTGGAGTTATTTTTTTGGTCTATTGAGTCATTTTCGAGTGATTTCTTCTCGTATCTTTCTTGAATTGGGATTGTATTCTCTATTTATTTAATACTTATTTATCTTTTCCATTAAAAATATGAGATATCCGTACAATTATTTATAACAGATATCTGTACAATTTTTTCATATTTCAATTTTTATTAGCTATCACATTTATGCTTTTTTTTAAATAGCATTTATGGTGTTTTATGTTGGTATTGTTATTATAGATTGCATTTTAAATTTTGTTTGTACTGTACATTCATAGCGTGTAGTCTTGTAAGTAATTATTGTACAATTTATGACCATTCTTTGCATGATAAGCCACAACAAACACTACCATTATATGACTTTTAATGTGCGGATGCAATGTTAGTATTATAGCTATTATATGTATATTTACATAACCAACTATCATTTGAAAATCGAATTATGTACTATGTTACAAGAAACTTTATAATCATCCTATAGCTGTTGTCACGATTTTTTTATCTTCAACTACAGATTTCAATTGAGTCTCCATACAAATTATAATTTGTTCCTATAAAAATTTTGTTATTTGTTTGTCTTCACATTCACAACATTATAACAATAATACGAAATCATTAATGCATGCACTGAATTGGTACCAATCTCAAGCAATGCATGTAGAATATGATAATTTTTTCACTTGAGTTGTTGTTATTTTTAACACAAATTTTCAATGAAAATGGATAAATTTGTTGATAATGCTCAATACCATGTTGGCTAATTTGTATTTAAACTGTTTATTTGATTATAATAATTTTCTTAATAATATTTATATAACATTTAAATATTGTTTATTTGATGATAATAATTTTCTTAATAATATTTGTATAACATTTGAATACATATTATTTTTTTAGAACTTAATATAACTTGGAATCCCGTGGCAATGTCGGGTATATAAACTAGTTAAATATCATTACTATTAAATATACTACATCCTGTAATTCTAAAATACACCACATCGTATACAATACTATATAATGTTATTGTTTTTTGTAAAAATATATAATATTATTTTAAAATGAAATAAATTACTAAACATTTTTTTTTTGCATTTTTTATATGTATTCTAATATTTCTCATCATAATTTGTAAAATATAAATAAAATATATCTAAAAGATGATACTTTTTATACCAAAGAAACATAAAAAATGTTATATATAGAACAAAATAAATATTACTTAAAAAAACTGGTTTATTGATACATGAGGAAAAGGAAAAAAAAAAAAAGAAACACCGCTCTAATAATTAGAATACATTTTTTAATTTCACATTGCGTTTATAGGTGACTCAAAGTATGATATTTCTGTCCTAATTTGTTCTGCAAAGCAACGTTTTCATCCCATGTATGATATTCTACTATTTTACATATTTATGTGTATTAATTATATTTTACTATTTTATATATTTACATATGATATTTTGATGTAAAATGATAAAAAAAAAATACATATCTCACACATGCCCTGCAAAGAATAGGATAGTGTGGTACAAACCTTACAGTATTTTATGGTATAACAGTATTCTAGCAAAATATACATAAAAGGTGACTAATATGCAAAATATCGTGATATATCATGATAATTCAAGTGAAAAATGACAAAATGTGCAAATATTTGTACTGCATACTGCTTACTTGTAGTAAGTGGCATATCGCATGGTATACTGCGATATTAAAGATCATGACTAAGCTTAAACGACCCTGGGGTTTTGTTCTGAAAAGGGCTTGAGTCGAGGGCATGTAATGGCAGGTTGGTTAGGGCAATGAATTGTTGTATTAATGCTACTCACAACCATTCAAACTGGCAAAGGATTAGATTTAGAGTTTTGGTTCAGGGCTATCATAAGCCACTATCAAAAAATAAAAGTTCTAGCAACTATTAGAAAATCTTTAACCATAAGGCAACAATGACAAAAACTAAAGCCGGTAGCAATCCTACCTAGTGGCAGTTCCTAGAAGGTTTTCATATATGTGGGGCTAAGGCTATACCGGTTTGTGATTCCAACAAGCTATTTGTTGATTTTAGAGTTTAGGAACTTGATGGACAAGATGAGAGAATAGAAACTTGATTCCTAAATGCGTTTAATTTTTCTTCAATTGGCCAACAAGAA
This sequence comes from Aquilaria sinensis, assembly GCA_005392925.1. Lineage (NCBI taxonomy): Eukaryota > Viridiplantae > Streptophyta > Magnoliopsida > Malvales > Thymelaeaceae > Aquilaria > Aquilaria sinensis. Next base: position 20,234 of record SMDT01000431.1, read on the forward strand.
AAATGGGCAAATTACCTAAAATACTCAAAGTTTGTTAAAAATTACATTATCACCATAAAATTTAAAATTTGCTATATTTCCTCAATTTTTCGTTAACCTTTAATTGGCCAATAGCCAATTTAAGCAACTTTGAAATATTAGTGGGAAACTTGAATCATTTAAAAATTTAGTGGAAATTTGGAACAATTTTGTTCCAACACGACCCACATAAATATGGGTACAAATGCACAAAAGCGAAAGTGAGAGCAAGGCTTGCCATGGAACTCTTCACTCCTCCCTTCCGTCGGCCAAAAAGAAGCTATTGCGCTAGAAACTATCTATTGGTCAGATAAGGAGTTAATATCACTGGTCATCCCTAAACTATTTTCATTTTGCTTAATCATCATGAAATTATCAATTATTTCATTTATCATTCTCAAACTATTTAACTATTGCACCTGTCATTCTACTATTATATCAAATGTTAAAAATTGACAGAAAAGACGAAGAAAATACAGTCAACCCTAAAACTTAGAAAAATTTTCTATCTGAGTTTTAAAATTTGTGATTTTCTAGTTCAATCATAAAACTATGAAAATGTGTATACTTTCTTTAATTTCTTTTTTGGTTTCTTCTAATTAAGTATGAATTTCTTGACTTTGCTTTAATAAAATTTTTATAATTAAATTCTAATTAAGTATTTATTCTAGTTTCTTTAATTTTTTTTTTCTTTAGCTTACTCTTTTTTTTTCCACAAATAATCTTTCACAATGAAACACGTTTTGTTGAGTCTTATTCATGTTCATTTAATTTTAGGACTGAGACTAATTTAAAAAAAATCTTACTCATTCTATCTTATTCTTTTGGATTTACTATATGATTCATAAAGGAACTTGAAAAATTTAATTTCTTTTTTCTCCTGTTTGAATTTAACGTATAATTTGTAAAGGAACTTAAGAAACTTGCATATCATTTTTTTCATCCCTTCAATATATTGTTGAGACTGCTCTTCTTTATCCATCTATTTTTCTTCCCCACCCCCCCTACAGATTTATGTATGAGTCTAATTTATGTTTATGTTTGTTATAATTTCAGCTTTTTGTTTATTATAAACTGAAAGAGATTCTCTCTTGAGCCCTTTTATTACGTTGTTGATCACAACTATAATGGAATTAAATCATCTTTTGCTACATATTGTTTGTCAATTTCATCATTTTACTTATATTTGCAAACACTGTAAAAAGGAGAAAAAAAAAGTTAAATTTCCCAAATTCCTTTATAAATTATATGTTAAATACAAACATGAGAAAAAAGAATTTAAATTTCCCAAATTTCCTTATGAATCATACAGTAAATTCAAATGAGTAAGATGGAATGAGTGAGAATTTTTTTTTTAAATTAGTCTAAATCCTAAAATTAAATGAACATGAATAAGACTCAACAAAACATGTTCCATTTTGAAATATTATTTGTAGAGAAAAAAAAGTAAGCAAAAGAAATAATAACCCTCAACAAATGAAAAATGAAAGACAAAATAAAGAAAAACAATCGCAACAGAAACGTAGAAAAATAATAGGAAAATTGAAGGAAATAAAGAATCAACAACAAAAAATAAAAAAATAAAAAATAAAAGTGGCAAGGATAAGGCAACAACAAAAAATAAACAAGAAGAATAAAAGAACAAAAACCTACAAAAGAAAAAGACTTAAAAACTGAAGTGAAAGGAAAAAAAATTAAAGAAACTAGGATAAATACTTAATTAAGTTCAATTATAAAAATTTTACTAAAGTAAAGTCAAGAATTCATGCTTAATTAGAAGAAACCAAAAGAGAAATTAAAGATAGTGTGCATATTTTCATAGTTTTATGACTAAACTAGAAAATCGTAAAATTTTAATACTCAAATAGAAAAAATTTCTATGTTTTAGGACTGACTGCATATTTTACCTATTATTTTTGCCAGTTTTTAATGGCAGGATCTTATTTAATTGATAGCTTGAGAAATTAAATCGTTTAAGAACAATAGATGCAACAATTGATAGCTTCAAGATGTTTAAATAAAGTAAGAATAGTTTAAGGATGACCAATGAAATTAACTCGTTAAGCAGTACATGAGCTTCTGATTTTAAGGGGGTTGATTGCATTTGTGGCTTCTAACATTTTATTATTATCCTATTTGGAATTCTAACCTCAAAACCTCATATCGATAGTTCTCTACCTCTATTTTTGTTTCATTTTAGATATTTAGAGGACAAAAAACATTAAAATTGATGGAAGATATCACATGGCAGGCCACTCAGGGTAATTGGCTAGTGTGTCACTCGTTATGATGACGTGGAAAAAGATAAGAAAAACATAGAAAAAACAAATTCTCCATTGGCAATCTCCTCCATCACCTGCCGCCGAATTTCACCGAATTCTTCTTTTCCGCGATCTCCGCCTCCCTAGATTTCAGTCTTCGTCCGTTCATCTTTGTTCATTCGTCTTTGTCCGTCAGCCTTCATCCATTCGCCTCCTTCAATTTCAACTTCCTCAACTTCGCCAAAATTTGCCACCCCAGATTTCGCCGATTTCCCTTACTTCGGGTCAAATTTAGAGCAGATCTCACCCTAGTGGCCGGTTTCCCATACCTCGGGTCGATTTCCCCTACTTCGATTTCACCTTAGGAGGCGCAATTAGTCCCGATTCAATTGGCAAACGACAGAAGAGACGAAATTGCCAAGATAAAACAGACAAAATTAAGAAATCGAACGCGAAGATGGAGTAGATGGCAGAGACAAAATCGAAGGTGGAAGAAGCTGAAATCAAAGGCGCGATTTGCCCATGATTCGTCCTGATTCGACCGCAAGCAAAGGAGGCGCTATTAGTCCCGAATCGATTGGCAAACGGCGGAGGAGATTTGCGGACAGCTGAAGGGCCGCCAGAGGGCTGACTGCGAAAGGGGCTACCGCAATGAGGCAATGAAGAGGCGTTGGGCGGATGGCGGGAAGAGCTGCCGGTGATGACAGAGGAACTGAAGAGGAGATGTAGGCAACCCAGACGGCTTTTTTGTATTTTCCACATCATATATTCATAGTGCCGCTATAACAAATTGTCCATACCATGTGATTAGCTCCATCTGTTTTAACAGTTTCTGTCATCCAAAAACTTAAAATTGAAATTTTTTTTTTAACTGCATCATGTATTATATATTCAGATCAAAGGTCCACAAAAGCAAAAATAAGGGAGCTACTGGATCAAAATGTAAATTACACAAACCAAAGCTGAAAAAGTAGTACTCTTTGTAATTCGAGTTTAGCTAGTGCATCCGCTTTCTCATTAACCTCCCTTGGAGCAAAGACAATGTAGCAGTTTTGGAGGAGTTTCTTCAGGCCTTCGATCTGCCTTAGCGTGTCTGTTACTCTCCACGGACCCTTTTCAGTTTCGTTGATCCAAGATGTGGCCGGTTTTGAGTCTGATTCCACTACTAATCTTTCTTTCGCCATGTCCCTCCTTTGATTCATAGTGCTAAGCGCCTCCAGTATTGCTTCCATTTCTAAGTCTGCTACTTCGCTCCACTTCATATGCTTGGAGAAGATGCATAGCGTTCTGCCCTCGCTATCCCGAAGGATGCCCCCAATAGCAGCTTTTTGTCGCCTTGGAGTTACTGCTGTGTCCACGTTGAACTTCAGACTGTCGAGTGCTGGAGCTTCCCAACATGATGAGGTTTTGACCCTTGCCTGCCTCTTTTCGATTCCCACATTTGCTGGATCAACTATAACAGCCAAGACTGTGATTTTGCTCTGCTGCCACCTCGCCATAATCCATTGGCCAACCTTCATTTTGACCATGTCATATGTAATGAGGACTTGCATCTCTTTCCCTCTAAAAATCTTATCATTTTTCACTTGCCAAATCGTCCAAACCGTGGCGTAGAAGAACAACATCCACACTTCCCCTGATTTAACATGTCCTGAGTGTTCCATCCACTGACTGAAGAACTGGCGTATCGTGCTTGGGACTGGCCAAAGTCCTTCAATATCAAAGTCCACACCTTTCACACAAAATTGAAAAAAGTTGGAATTGAAGATTACCCATATAAAATATTGACGATAAGGTTTAAAATAAGATAATAATAAAAAGTTAGGGTCATGGATGGAATTAAGCCAATTTTAAGGGTTTAATTTCGCTACTCAATTGCCGGAGAGAAGGAAAAAAACATACTCTCTTCGTCCTATTTATTTTGCTCCAATTAAGTTTTCACATAGTTTTAGGCATTTTACTGTTTCTCACGCATTTTCTAATTTTGCCCATTCTCCTTCATCGTTTCTAGTCTAATCGCAAAATTGGTTCGCCGTCTTCAATTCATCTCCTCAATCGCACCATCCTCATTTGTGTTGTCGAATCACCGGCGTCGATTTGTGTCGTCCTCCATCATAGCGTTGATTCGTGTCCGTCTTCATTCACGTCATCCTCGATCGTAGCGTTGATTCGCATCCGTCTTCATTCACATCGTTGATTCACCGGCATTGATTCGCGTTGTCCTCGATCACAACGTCGATTCACGTTTGTCTTCATTCGCATCATCGATTTGCCAGCGTTGATTTGTGTTGGGATGAAGAGGCGCCAATGTAGTGGCTGCCATGGCCGATCGGAGGGAAGCCGAAGGGTGAGAGTGTTTAGGGTCCAATTCTAGTTTAGGTAATAAGGGTATAATTGTCTTTTGAATGAATATAATTTATTAAAAATAAAAATTGTACAAAATTTTGGGACGCCCTTAAAAAAAAATGGAGCAAAACTTTTGGGACGGATGGAATAACTAAATTTGAGAACCCGACTTTGCTAGTTAAGCGTTGTTCCTAGGCGTCCAATAAATTCTGATGGTGCGAGCCAGGGAAGCGAAAGCAGGGGAAAAAATTTGCATTCTAATTACACTCTTATCTATTTTCTGTCGCTAACCCTGCAAATATAGGAATCCCTCTCTCTTTTTTTGCGTTGTAATTCTTCTTGAACTTTTTTATTGTTCGGGTCGTGATCAGGTAGATGAAAATTCGATGGATTGCATTAGCCAATTGCCTGATGATGTCTTAGTTCGTGTATTGTCTTTTCTTTCTCTGAGAGAGGCCATTGCTACTGGCCTTCTTTCTAAGCGATGGAGGTACATGTGGACATGGCTTCCCCGCTTGGACCTTGTTTATTCCGACCAGGAAGATACTTTTGGGATTGGTTCATGTTCTGAGAGACTGGTCACAAGAAAATTCGTCCGCCGTGTGGATCAGATTGTGAAGTTTCATCAGGCTTTGAGCCTGGATGAACTGCGGATTAAGTGTTTCCTCGGAAAAAGTTTTAGCCCCTCTATCTCATGGTGGCTTGAGTTTGCCTTTTCCAAGGGAATCAGAAAGTTTACCTTGGACCTCTCGTCTTTTGGAGATTGTTATGATTCCCCAGAGGAGAACTATACTGTTTCAGAGGACATTGATGATCGTGCTTTTACTGGTTTTGGAACTCTTAGGTCACTTTGCTTCAAATCTGTCAATGTGGATCAAGAAGCTCTGGAATATCTTCTATCCAGTTGTCCAGTCCTTGAAGAACTTTCGGTCTATGGTTCTAAAAGTTTGGTTAATTTGAAGGTGGCTGGTTCAAGAATCAAGCTGAAGCGTTTGGCAATATGTTATTGTCGTGGTATTGAAAGAATCGAGATTTGTGATACAAACATTGTTTCATTCAGTTATCATGGGGATAAAATAGACTTGGCTTTGAATAATGTCCCGTGTCTTGTTGATTTGTCTGTTGGCGAGTCATTTGCAACACCCTTAAGTTATGCCTTTGCTCCAATTGCTGATTTTTCCTCTCAGCTTGAATCTGTGGCAATAAATGTTTGTGGGAATGAGGTTAGTATATGCAACCAAATGTTGTGTCAGGTCATTTGCAGCATCTAAAAACTATTTTACTTTGTTCATGACTCTTTTTTTTCTGCATAATTTCTCTCTAGTTTCCAAACTTGGCCTTAATTTGCTTTTGGAATTCAGGATTTTCTTCATTTGAGAAAATTTCCTGAGCTTACTATGCTCAAGAAATTGCACATGAGAGTACAACTTTGGGGTGATGAAAGCCTGCTAAAACTTGCCAGCGTTGTAACTGCAGCTCCTTACTTGCAGAATCTTGTCTTGCAGGTGCAAGTCTCAAAGTCTCTCTCTCTCTCTCTCTCTCTGTACTTGTGTACACATCTATTTATTTGATTGCAGTCCTTTCAGAGGCTTGAACTCTTAAATTTTAATTTGCTTGTGGATACTCCTCTTTACATTTTGTTGCTTTATTGAAGAACCCAACTATATACTATGTTGTTTTTCTTAAGGATCAAGCAGCCTGAGCTAGGAAGAGAAATTGATCTTTGAATATTCTTAGTCTTGATGCTTGTAGCTCAGTTTTGCCATTATACTTGTTTACTTCTATCAGAATGCATAGCAAGACTTTGTCCTCTTCTCCGTCTTTTCTCAATGTGATTTTACTAATTAACTTACAAAAGACGAGTTTTCTTCCCTTCATTAAAGCATTAATGTTTCATGGTGTCGAGCGGAAAAAAGCTGTTAGTAGTTCGGAAGTGAAAAAATTATCCCTATACTCTTAGTTACCGTATAACCCAACCTCTGGTCCCCGTATTGCCTTTAGCTATTTGTACATTAGTTAGTTCTGAATGGCAGCAAAATGGTGTCATAATCAAAAAGCGTTGGTGTTTTTTCGTGCTCATGCCTGCACGGGAGTGCTTATAATGCTTAAACATGTACCCTTTCTGCCTCTAATTGATTTGGGAAGATGATCATTTGTTCTTTATATATGTTTTACATGAAGACTTCTTCACATGCTCTTGCCTGTGGTACAAAATTAAACTGTTCATTCACAGCATACTGGGTGATATTGGTGCAGTTAGTATGGATGAATCCTCCGACACTGAACGAGGAACGGGTAGAGATGGACGAAAGTTGCGAGCCTCCACACGAGCATCTAAAGGTGGTGGAGTTTGACGGATATTGTGGCTGTGACACTGATGATAAATTCATCATGTATCTTGCTAAAACAGCTATGGCATTGCAGAAGATCATCATCAAACCCGTGAAGGTGCGTTGGAGTAACACAGATATGGAAGGTGCTGAAGTTCGTGCCCAGAAACGACTTAGAGAGAGATTAGCCCCTTGGATCAACCTGCTGATCCTTTGACTCCCATCAACCACCTGACCCGAAACGTTCAAGCTGAAGTACGTCAAATGTGATGGCGGTACGCTAATGTGGATGATAAACCGAAGGCAGACGTTCATCATTAAATTGTGTCTGCTTTGCCATCTGAGAACTTAGATTTAGCTCTATCCACTAGTTTCTTGCTTTTATAGCCCACTTAGGTCCACATTTTTGGTTCCCGAAGTGTCTCTAACTTGATCTTCAATGTGTTTGCCGACAACTTTTTATTCTTTAATTTTATTCCAACTAGTGTTTTTCATTTGGTATTGAAGTCAATAATTCTGTGCACTCGGGCGTTTTCTCTGGTTTCGACTCTGGAGGGCAACAATGAAAGGCGACTAGGGTTGGGCTCTGGTTTTGGCTATCTTCTTCGGCCTAATCCAAGTTGGCCGGCCCACATTTTGAGTTTGGTGGGAATTGTTAAACCACTCCAAATAATCTTAATAGGGAGAGACAAAAACAACAAAAGCCACACAAGAAGAGAGAGATTAGTCGGCCCGTCACCTTCTCAAACCGGGCTGTATCAGGTATCCAAATAGAGACAGAAGTCCCGCACAGCCAGCTTAGCTGATAAAAGTGTAAGCAACATGGGCTCTTATAATTTATTGGTCCCGAGTTTAAGGCTCCCTTTTTCCTTTTTCCCCCCCTAATACCCATAAACTTGTAGATTAGAGGTTCTAGTACAAAAAAAAAAAATAAAGTTAGAGACAAAACATTAGAGTTGCAAATATTATTGGCAGTGATTTATGTGAAGATGCATATCAATATTTAGTTGTTAGAACGTAGATACCCATGTGATTAAAGAAAGTTTTGGACCTAATGCCTAAATCATAATACACAATTAAGAGCCAATCCGTTGCAAAGGTTATGTTTCTGGTGCATGTTGTTTTCACAATATTAACTATAATGGAACGTGATTATATTAATTATTTCAACTTATTATCATTTCATGATATTTTTATAGTAAAAGATTTGAGATAAATATAGTTTTAAAATTTCAAGTCATTAAATAATCGTACGTATCAGATGTGTCTAATGAAATACTACAAAATTTTACAATTTTAGACTTACATGAAGTTATATTACTATTAGTTAATCTTAAACAATTAATTAACAATATAAACCGCCACCTATGTGATTACGATGGAATCCCGTCTACCCAAATTTTACACCAATAAACGAGAGATTCTCTTCACGCTGACCAATGACCTTTGACTTGTCCGATGCAATAATGGACATAAACTCATTTGTCGTGTCCAATCGACAATCGATTTAGTTTATTTATTGGAAGCAAAGCGAAAGTGCAGCAAGCAGCAAAGGTTGACTCACACCCAACCAAATTTCCCTTGTCAACCATGAGAACAAATGTTGACTCTTCCACCAACCTGGTGCGTGAAGTCTCTGTGATGGGAACTTCTAGTGTCCACTACTGGGTGGAACGCTGACAATATTAACAGTGGGAACTTCTTGCGTTTATATTGGTGAACGTCAACTGTAGGATTGAAGGCTCGCAGGGTTAACAGTTGTGAAGTATGAAAATTAGATGGATAAAGTAATTTTTTAAATTTTAAATTCTATCATTAATTCGGGGATAATCATAATATTTTTAGGAGATTTTATTTTATATGCTCTCTCCATTAACTGTTAGGAATTCAGATCAATTACAACTTTTTAAGGCCAGTTCGTTTCATACTCTCATGTCCACATTAACGCGTTTTAGCATTATAGGTCGGGTTACACGTGGATCTGGGCACATATAAAGACCTAAACACCCTTGAAAGTTCACTAGAAAGGATGGAGTCACGCCTTCGGCCCTCTATTGCTACAATCGACGTCATCAAGCAAATCAATGGCAGCAAATCATATCGTAGCAAATCTAGAGTAATCGAATGGTGCGGCAGCGTATCGACGGCAGCAAATCAGACCAGAGGAAATCATGAGGGAATCAACGGGAGTGAATCGGCTGGTGCAAATCTAGAGTAAATAGATGGCAGCAAATCAAATCAAAGCCAATCTTGAGGAAATTGATTATCACAAATCAGTTGGAGCAAATCCAAAGCAAATCGATGACAACAAATCAAAGCGGAGCAAATCTAGTTGATGGGGTTCCCGCTGGGTCTTGTTGTCCTAGGTCTGAGAGATGTCCGACTCAACATGCTTGGACAACACCGATCAAACAATGCGCAAGCTATAGTGCTCCAATTTCTCGAAAGAGGCGAGCTAAAGGCTAAGGCAAAATCGTTTTGCTCTTCACTTTCGAATCATTTTGCTCTGAATTTTTGAATTGTTTGCCAATCGACTTGCTTTGGAATTTTGAATTGTTTTTGCTCTAGATTTAGGAATCAACTTGCTCGAGTTTGTGAACCGTTGCCGTTGATTGATGCATTGATTAGGAGGAGAGACCAGGAGATGGATAAGGAAGTCGCTGCGATGGAGGGGCGACTCTCTGGCCTGGTGAACTGCAGGAGTGATATTGTCTTTTTATGAACCGGGTCGCAGGTAGGACCTGATCCAGAACACATTAATGTGATAATAGGGTCCTGAGAATGTGAAACGAATTGGGCCTTAGTTTTCACTCTAAATTTTTATTATTGTAACAAACATTAATCAATACAAAGACTAATTAATTTATACATCAGCCTAACATAATTAAACACCAGAAAATCAGTCAAATATATCTGAACAGGAGTGCTAGATACCAGAATAACTAATTTATACATTAACCTAATATAATTAGACACAAAAAAATTATAACTAGGTACAAAACAATGGTACTGGACACCAGAATAGAAGTACTAGAAACCAGACTAATTAATTTATATACTGGTATAACATAACTAGACATCATAACAACAGTTCTAGATACTAAAATAACAGTTCTTGGTACTAGTCTAGCTAATATATGACACCAATTTCACAAATATCACACACCAAATTGTAATGATGTTAATGTTTTCATTTGAAAATAAAATATATTTTTTTCTACAGAAATAAATTAAAATCTTAAGCCTTATTTTTTCCCCATGATTACAAAGATTTATTTAAAATGTAATTCTCTCTCCTAATAATAATTATCTTATCTACTCAATAATTACAAATATTTATTTAAAATGATAAGTCTTTCTCTATTAATAATAACTATCAAACACAGATAGCTTCATCACTAGTAATAGACGTCACTCTCGCGAATATCATAATGCCTCCTTTATGACAAACGAAGTATGGAGGTGTCATTTCAGATTGAAACAGCAGCTTGGGTGTGGATGGTTTCCAAGAACCCCCCATGGCCCCATAGCACAAGGAACCCAAATTCTTCACAACTGACTGTGAATCAACAAAATCGAAGTAGAATTGATGACTATCTCTACAACTTCAGCCCTTAACCATCCTATCTAAATTTTTACAGGTCCTAACCACTGTATGAGGCACTCAAATTCTCAGCCTGAGGACGTCTAGTCTGAAGCTTCAGGTGATGACAATAATGAGCATCTTGGTTGTTGTTCAGCGGAGATTGTTCGCGAGATCGAATTCATCTTGCGCACCAACTAGCTTTTCCTCCTTAGCTCTTCTTGGATTCTGATTGAAAAAAATAACAATACATAATTGCTATTCAAACTCCAAAGCAAAGACTATAAATCCTACCTGCTCCTATAAGCCTATAAGGCCGATGCTTCATTCACAATTACTCTTTCACTTTCAAATTCTGATACCAACTACTCCTTCAACCTCATGTTTAAAAATCTTTATATCCATTCTTTTTCTACATTAATTGTAATGAACATTTGATATCTCAATCAAATGGTTTGGTAAAAGTTTTTCAATAAATTGAAACTATAATACTTCCCTTTATCCCGTTAGTTGAAATATTTGAGTTTGATAAAAATTAAGAAAAGAAAAAAAAAAAAAATTTGTGAGTTATTTCCACTTTTTTTTTTTTTTCACTTTGTTTGCATGTAGATAAGAAAAGAATAAGCAAGTAAACATTGAAATGATATGTTAATATGGTAAATTAATTTATGAAATGAAAAAATGTTTCAAAAACTTAGATGAAGGGAGCAACATTTTGATAATCAATGAACAATCTAAATTATCAACTTTTTCTCGATTTAAATGTAAATTTTTTTTGTTACCACTGTTTTACTATTGGGGTAAAATTATTAATTAGTACCAAACTTTAGGGGTGAAGGCGTAGTTTATTTAAATTTGTGCGCTTAAATGACGTAGACGCACATAATCATTCAAGAATACAAACTTGTATACGACCGCTTGAATTTCATATGTTAATAATCAAATTCCAAAACCATGGGGCTTTTACTTGCTGGTTTTAGCTGAAGATGACCTACCCTTCAACTGGAGGTGACGACAAACATATCTTGCCTGAATCGTCTTTGGTTGTGGGTTTTCAGTAATGGCGGATCCAGAATTTTCACAAAGGGAGGTTCGTATACATATATAACTATTAAATTCTAACATTAAATAATGAAGCTTATAAATTTACATATACAATAATATAATCATGAAAAATATTTTCTAGAAGAAAATTTGAAAAATACTCTAATTTAACACTTTTTTGTTGTTAATCGAGTGACTAAAAAATATATAAACTATGAAGAGAATTTATGAGGTATTCATATTGTATAAAATATAAAAGACAAAAACCTTCTTTTAGCCCCTACACATACTTTCCATTTAGCTTATTAACTTTATCTTACTTCACAAATTTTCTTTTCAATTAGAAAAAAAGTACATATAAAAAATATGAAGAAGAAATTGAATGACAAAAAAAGTGCAAGGCCTAGATAGGGAAGTGTGTGAAAGTTAAAGGACAAATATAGAACTTTTCCATTATTATAATTGTCAGCATAAATGAAAGACTAACTTATTTTCTACCGTTTGTGATGTAAGATGGACATATTATTGTGTTATAATAGATATTATAAAAATTATGGGAGTCCATTAAAAAATTTAAAGGGTTTAAATTACTTAATTATATATCTTTTATCAACATTTTCTCAAGAAAAGGGGGGGTTTATGACCCCATATTAGACACATGCATACGCCCCTGGTTTTAATTCTGACAACTTATTAAAACCAAAATACATAGTCATGGGCATTGCTTAAAAGGCTTTGAAAACCTCGTGTTTTTTCATTGATTGGTGATAATGTTTGGTTGAACCAGAATTTAGAAGTTAGTGTTCATGTGTTCATGGGATGCTTGTAATCAAGCGACGGTTCAAAAGTTAGAGTTTGGGGTAGAAAAGACTCTTTTTTAATCACATCATTTGATTCTCCCTCATATGTCGTTCAGCCTCACTGTATATATATATTTTTTTTAATTTTTGCGTCTTATTTGAGCGTGGAGGCGGATGAAAACAGTGAGCCTACAAAAGAAGCCATAGGTTTGGGGACGGAAGAGGATGAGGGCGTAAATGGAAGATGCGGAGAATATAGGTGTTAAAGTTATAAATAAAAATGCCAAATGGTAGAAATAATCATTTTTTTTTCATGTCACTTAACATAAAAAACCAGGGGAAGGACCGTCAAAATGAATATAAGAGGCAAAGGATTTATTGAGGACAAAATTGAGACAAGGAGATGACATTAGAGTGAATAAAAGTTAGAGACGCAAATGGATTTTATCTTACTATTGTCATTAAAAAAACACTTGTTTTGATCTCAACCTTTTCCAGTACTGACGACTTACAGGTCAACGAAGGCTGCTGGCAAGTTGCAATTTTCAATTATCTTCGGCAGTCCAGCTCCACTCTCCTCTCTTCGGCCTTGACAATACTCCTTCCTTCTCCTTGCTTGTAAGCTTCTGCAAGAACCGAGGCAGAAACATGGCGGTTCACCTCCCAGTAACAAGTGACGGTGCCCAATACAAGGACAGGCTTACTAAATTTGTTGTTCTCTCATGCATGATGGCCGCCGTGGGAGGAGTCATTTATGGCTACGACATTGGAAGCGCAGGTCATCTCTCTCACTAAAAGTACCCATATGATATATGCTTTTTTTTTTCACGAAATATTTCCTGCTGCGCGGAACTGAGCGCAGTCATATATGCGTTAGAAGTTTGGTGTCTGAATCTGGAACTAAAAAATGTTGATGTGTTATGTATTATTGGTCAAGGTGGGGTGACTTCCATGGATTCATTTCTCAAGAAGTTCTTTCCGAACATATACAGAAAGATGAAGGAGGACACCAGGGTCAGTAATTACTGCAAATTCGACAGCCAGTTGCTAACCTCATTCACATCTTCGTTCTATGTGGCTGGGCTTTTCGCAACACTCTTGGCGTCCTATGTCACGAAAGCCTTCGGCCGCAAGGCATCGATCCTTGTGGGAGGCGCTGCGTTCCTTGCTGGTTCAGCCCTTGGTGGTGCAGCCTTTACTGTCTACATGCTCTTGTTAGGTCGAATCTTGCTGGGAGTTGGGGTCGGATTTGCGAACCAGGTAGCTTGGAACTGAGATCTGACTTGTTTTTCCACCAAAAATTTGTACTTTTGGGTGCACTTTTCTTCAACTTGATTTGTTCGTTCTCTGTTTTCTAGGCAGTCCCTCTATATATATCTGAAATGGCGCCTTCTAGACACAGAGGAGCGATGAACAATGGCTTTCAGTTCAGCATAGGCATTGGGTTTCTCGTAGCTAACTTCATCAACTATGGCACCGACAAGATCAGGGGTGGGTTCGGCTGGCGGATCTCCCTAGCCTTGGCAGCAGTTCCGGCAACAATCCTAACAGTAGGGGCAATTTTCCTGTCAGAGACGCCCAACAGCTTAATACAGAACAGCAGTGACCACCATAAGGCCAAGGCAGTGTTGCAACGCATACGAGGCACAACTGATGTCCAAGCAGAGCTCGACGACCTAATCAAGGCAAGCTCAATATCAAAAACCATCAACCACCCATTCAGAAAAATCATGCAAAGGAAGTACAGGCCGCAGCTGGTGATGGCCTTGGCCATCCCATTTTTCCAACAGGTGACGGGGATTAATGTGATTGCTTTTTATGCCCCAATTCTGTTCAGAACCATTGGCATTGGTGAGAGTGCTTCGCTTTTATCAGGGGTCATGACCGGTATTGTTGGCAGCGGCTCTACATTTATTTCAATGCTAATAGTTGATAAGCTTGGCCGGCGAAAGCTCTTTATGATCGGGGGACTGCAAATGCTAGTGTCCCAAGTCATGGTTGGGGCAGTCATGGCTGCTAAACTAGGTGATCATGGTGCCTTAAGTAAAGGGGATGCTTATGTCGTGATAGTTCTGATATGCGTGTATGTAGCCGGGTTTGGATGGTCATGGGGGCCGTTGGGATGGCTAGTTCCGAGTGAGATTTTTCCCATGGAGATCCGATCAGCAGGGCAAAGCATTACAGTGGCGGTGAGCTTTGCGTTCACCTTTGTAATTGCACAGACATTTCTGGCTATGCTTTGCCACTTTAAGGCTGGGATTTTCTTCTTCTTTGGGGGGTGGGTGGCTGGGATGACTGCTTTTGTGTACTTGCTGTTGCCTGAGACTAAGAATGTGCCTATTGAGCAGATGGAGCGAGTATGGAGAGAGCATTGGTTCTGGAAAGGAATTGTTGGGGAAGGAGAAGTGGAGGATGAGAAAATCAAGATTCAGGAGGGCCAATGAGAAACCGAAGATTGTCCCTTTGATCTTAACTAAGCTCAACTATCCGCTCCATATTGCCTATATGTGTACCAGCTAATTCTAAAACCGCAGGCCAGTTTTTCATGCTGAAAATGCTGAAACAGGTAGCCTTGTGCCTCTTAGTGGTCTGGGTGCTTGTGTGTTTTTCAATAACACATCTTGACATACTCATTGATCACAATTGACCAGGCCATATTTGAGCAGATGATCACCAGACCTGTGATGTTGCCATAGTTTTTCTCTTTATTTTGACGGCAAATGATCCGTCATCTCATTATGAATACCAAAACTGCGCATTAGATGCCGATAGTCCTCCAAGTTACAATCTAGAAAATCATTGGAGCCCTCTGAACGAAGGAGCTGAAAAAAAGCAAGATTGTCCACCTCCGGTCCCCATGACTGTTACGGATGTTAAAAAATATCATATCCAGCACTACACTCCTCGAGCTTGACTACCCAAATTTAAACTCGACCTTACCCATAAAGTTATGGGGAGGATATGAGTTTAACTTATTTTATCTGATCATATTCGCACTTCTCTTAGATTAGTATATTTATATTTAAAATATGATTTTATTTTAAAAATAAGCTTATAATTTAATATAAATTATCTTATATTACTTTAGTTTGTGATTTTTTAAGTATTAATTAATTGTTAATATACTTATTCTTTTGAAAATATATGTAAATATATAAAAATGAAGTTCACAAAAATTAAATATATTCTTTAAAATAGGTTGGTGGGTGGTAATCGCCTACCAATAGGACAAGTACTATCCAAACCTAATTATTTGAGGAAAGGGTTTATGATTACCTATACTCAGCCCAAACCCAATTATTTGACATTCTTAAATTAACTGGACTGAGATTACGACTTACCAATAACACAAGTCCTTTCAGTGATACTGAAAAGCTCGCTTGAAGGACATTGGTCCTCCCATAGTTGGCAGTGAACGGCATCAGGTTGTGGGCCTTATGGCTTGTGGGAACTTACAAAAAAAAAATCTTATGTTTGGTATAAATTAATTTAATTAATGAGTCAACATTTTCATCTTAGTCAAAAGCAAGTAAGTGGGCTAGGGATGATTTCCACCTTGGTCTTGTAACAAAATCACTAAACTGCCACTCATTAATTTGTTTTTCTTTCAGCTGGGATTTTCTTCTCACATTCGCACCTAAGAGAGGAGAAAGTGAAGAGAAGAGAAGACGACCATCGAAAAAGAGAGAAAAAATTGTTCTGCAAAAAATGTCTGAAAATCAAATTTAGGTGTGGTGATTTTATATTTATGCGTAAAGGAGTTGTATGTATTAAATTAACTAAGATTAGCAGTAAGTGAATCGGCGGTAAAGTAAGGTATATATTATGTAATGACGTACGTACATGGTTGGGAAAATATCAATAACTTACTAGAGGGCAGTTGAAGACGGCCGATGGCGGAGGGTGATTTGGAGAAGACTCTGTAGGTGGAAGACGGATGCGGTTGTCGTCGAATGGAGTTGGAAAAAGATTCATGGACCTACGAGGAACCAGATCTGACGATCAGGTCGGCCGGAGGACATGAAACACCGTGGGGAGGTGGTCCGGACATGGCGCACAGCAAGGAGCACCGTACCAGAGTGTTTTGTCCAAATGAAAGAAAAAAATCCCAACTAAAAGGAAAACAAATTAAGGAGTGACAGTTTAGTAATTTTGTTACAAAACCAAGGTGAAGATCATCCCTGCCCCACTTACCTGCTTTTGACCAAGATGAAAATGTTGACTCATTGATCAAATTAACTTATACCGAACTGGCCCTTAACTTTTAAGCCAGTAAAAGGAGTTAAAAATATAGGAAAATGAAGAGAGTGACCAGGTGAAGCAAGGCATACTGGATTGTTTTTGCTTGAACGGCTTGGAAAATTCAAGGAATCGTACCACTTCGGGTGCAATTCTGTGCTTCTCTTCTAGTGGATCATCAACGAGGTAGTAGGCCGTTAGGCCTGTTGTTTGGAAGCTGGGGCCGGTGATACACGTGTGTGTCTGTCATTGAAAAGTTTTGTTAATTCAAATCTTCTGATTTGCACTTAAAATCTTACTTTAGCCGTAATTTAGAAGTGCGCAAAGTTTTTTTTTTTTACTGCCACACAAGGTTACAGAATATAGAAAGATATCTATATTATAGGGAGCAAGGTGTTTTTCATACATTTAAGACTTCTAAAGGTAATTAAAATCGTACTAAAGACATTAGTAGATTTGAGAAAAAGCAGAAGGAGAACTCGAACCCAGCAGGTACCGAGTTTGGTGTCCCAACACCTTTTGACATTAAGCTGGATGCAAGGGGATGCATAAGGTTGTATCTAGCTTGGGCGCAAGATTTAAACCTCCTGCAGGTAAAAAATAATTCTTTTTTTTTTTTAAAGGGTAACAGATATATTAACGTAAAATCTGAGGAAAGAAACAGCCATCTTGATCAGATTCATTAACCCCCTTGTACAAGTTCCTGGTGCCGAGTGGCCATTCCTTTCCTGGAAACAAAAGGTTCCAAATAATTCACCTACATTGGGTTGTATTCTAAACAATTGGAACCCCATCTCTTAAAAATCCTTATAATTCAAGATCATAAATTCTCAAGTACGAATAAAAAGATTCATCAATTTCATTGATTCAATCAAACTTGAGGTTGCCTTTCTGACAAATTAAATAAACAGTTTTTTAAAATAAAAAACTGTTTATTTAATTGCTCTATTAACACTTTTATTTATCAAATAATCATTTGAATCATGTTCTAAATAAATATTACTACTTTTTTCATGGTTTTTTTTATTTACATGGTTTGTTAAAAATAATTAATAAATACTTGAATTTGCAAAGAAAAATATTTTCAAAGTGGTTTTTGGGTTTTTTAATGTGTAAAGTTTTAATTAGAATGCAAATTGAATAAATAATTACTATATATAAAAATAATCGCTTATAATTACTTTTCCATAATTTCCTTCAAAATGCGTAACAAGATTTTTTTCTTTCTTTTTCTTTTGAATATGAAAAATCATTTTAGGTGCATTATGTAAGACACAGAAGAGGAACACGTATATCCTAACAAAGAAGGAAAGGTATAAACACAAAGGCTTTAAAAAAGGAGCAAAATATAAAAGTCAAATCATTTTTGTTATCGCCCAAAGACGATTTCTTCAACTATATATGTGTGTATATATGTATGAATGTATGGATGTATGTATGTATGTTCAAAATCCTCATCTTTTTCCCACTTAATTGTGACACATGCACATAATTAGAAAGTTTATAAAATAATCTATGGACTTTGGCTCAATAGGCTTCCATTTTCTTGGTTTATTCTTTACAACCTCAACAAATGTTCATGCATTAGTGAGAGTTTAAACTCATAAACTTAAATTTATGGTGTATGAATCTCTACCAATTGAAATAATTAAGTAGACGATAATATACCACATATCTATCCAATCACACGATATGATAAATTTAAACCGCCTCTAACTTGTATCTTAACGGTCCAATTGAAATCTGATTTTATCGCCTAAAAGGCTAAAGCAGAGTTGGTCAAAATGATTTTTTTTTTCCAAAAAAAAATTGGAGGAATGTATAATGTATTGTCTTTTTCTGGTGATTTGTACGTGTGTTTGCAAGGGCGGCACTACGTGAATTTGAGTGGTGGCAATTGTCACCATTAAATTTTGGGAGAAATATGTATTTGGTATATGATTTTTAGAAAATATTTATTTTGTCCCCATAGAATTTTTAGTGAGGCCCCACTAATTTGAGAGGGCATGAGTTTAGTTTTGATAAGTGATCAACATAAAATATGTGAAAGTTAGTTGTTAAACTATACGAAACAAGAATTATTAGTATAAATATAGCATTTGACACACATAAGGAATCTTATCAAGTTTACATAATTACATCCGGAAGAAAAACGGAAAAGAGCCCTATTTCCGCCTAAAAGAATAAAAAACCTGCCCTAAAAGCCTAAGGCCCCACAAAATTAAAAGAAGTAAAAAATTTCTCTCCCCACTCGCTCCAAGCTTAGGTTGCACTGCATCGTGCTCATCTCTGATATTTTTCAGGTGATTCTAAAATTTTAAAATCCAAATATATCAATTAGTAAAATATGTAGTATATATTATGATTATTATGTATTTTTTTATTTTTTATGTTGTAAATATAAATATATATTTTTAATAATATTTTTACTGTTTCTACTAATATAATTTTCTGGCTCCGCCAGCTGGGGGTGCCCGGCCCCCTAATATTTTTATAAATTTTAATATTTTTATAAATTATATATATATATGTATGTATGTATGTGTGTAAAAATAATGACAAAAAAATTATATTATCTCTTTTGTGGACCTCTAATTTTTTAATTGTAAAACATAACAATAATTTTTAAGAAATATATTTGTAAAATGGTAATAATTTTCTCCATCTCACTAAAATTATCCATAAATGCATGTGGTTGATTTGTGTAAGAAATGTAAGAAAAGTCTAACATCAAACAATTAATTTTACCTTCTTAATAAAAAATAATTAGTTATATTCTAAAATGTTAGAAATGTAAAGTACAACTTTTTCAATTCTTTTGCAAATTTTTATATTAACTAAGATATGTTTTGTGAGAAACAGAGGAAATATTTTAGCAAACAGATGATGAGCTTCTTCTTCTTTGTGTTGTTTTAGATCCTAGAAATTCCTATAAGTCATTTAATATTAAGAACATATGTAAATTAGCCGACAATTTTTATCATTCAGATTTCACTGAACAATAAAAGATTCATTTGAAGTATTAGCTGCAGCATTATGAGTTTGATGTACCCTATCATCCACAGTTGAAAAATGCATCTACAATTGCTGAATTGTGTAGAGGACTAAATGAAATAAGAAAGTAAGAAATTTATCCGTAGGTGAATAAACTGATTCATTTTATATTGACTCTTTCTATTTCAACTACAACAACAAAACGAGCATTTTCAGTAATAAAAATTGTGAAAACAATACTTCATAATATGATGAGTGATAATTTTCTCAAGAATCACTTGATTGTTTATATTGAAAGAGAGATTCCTAGGACCTTTTCAATAGACAAAAAAATAGATGATTTTTATGTATTCAAAGAAAAGCGTCCCCGTTTCAAGATGCATAAGGTATTACGTTTTTATTTGCTATGTGATATTAATTGAACATGTGTACATGTATAATAACATAACTAATTTTTTATTGAGAGGAAAGCGTGTGATTTGATATGGATTTAAAACTTATGATTACCGATTTATTATATGGATGAAAACTGAGATTTAGTAAATTTTACTTACTATTTTGGAAGTGTATAACCTATAAACATAGCATTTTAATAGATTTTAAGTTATTTTTATTATTTTCTTTTTACATTGTAGAAATACATCTAATTCTTAATTCTCTAACATTTTCAAAATAAAGTCCGGCTCCCTCCAACTTAAAATCCTGGCTCCGCCCCTGGCTCCACCCATGTTTGACTAATAAGAATATGTGCCTGACACAACCGATAAGGCAATAATTGAAAGTTTATGATTTATTTGTTCATTTACGTTGATAAAAGTGGTAAGTTGTCAAAGTAATTTTGGTGCTTGTGGTCATTTTAGATATGCTTTTAGATGAAAAGAATTCATTAAAATAAACAAACATATATAAAAGGACGTCTAAATGCTTAAAAAGAACATATAGATCCTATCAAAAAAAAAAAAAAAAAGAGAAAGAGAACATTTATAATTGACTAAATGAACAAAGAGAACCTATGAATGATCAATTAGGTTAGGGAGTATCTACAACAATAAATTACTAGCGGGTAATGCTATCACATGCATATTAAGCATATATTAAATAGGAAAAAGTAACATTTAAATACATCATAGAACAGTAATATGCATCAAAGAAATAACTAAATTCAGTTAGAAAACAAGATCAATTTGGAAAGGCCAAATACTATAAGCATATGAAAGTATTTATTAAATATCAAAGGAACATACATATTTGTCAGGGATAGTAAGATGAGATAAATGAACAATTATATTCAGTAAGGGAACATGAAGAATCTAATACATAACAACTACAACAGACATAGCAAGTAGCTATTAAATATTAAAAGGAACATACATATTTTGCCAGAGAACAACAAGATTAAATAATAAAACAACTTTATTCAGCAAGAGAATAAAAAAATTTAATAAGAAACAACTACCATAGACATAACAAATAATTCTTAAATATTATATCTATTTAACTATTTGATTTGATTAGGGATGTTAACGGGTCAGGTTTGGGGTGAGTAGAGTCATTCCCAAATCTTACCTGTAATGGAATAGCTCTATCCAAACCCTCTCCGTAACCTGCAACAATGAGGGTTTTTTGGCCCAAATCTTTCCTCGTTAAGGTGGATAGGGTCAAGTATTATACTCGCAATACCCGCACAATAATCACATAACAGAAAATTGAAACTAAAGAAAGTAAGAAATGTTGCCTACGATCATCAGGCAACATTTCCTTTGATTCTAAATTGTAGCTCAAGTGATCAACAAGTGAAAATGTGAGGAAGTTCAGGCATTCAAAAACATGAAGAACAAAATAACAATCTCGATTAACAACTAAACATAATAATATAGGTTTCCTCCATGAAGTGTAATAGAGAAACAGTAAAAGAACATAACAAAAAACAAAGGAACCCAGTAGATATATATATATTTGAGTTGTATAGGATTAGGAATGAGTATGTATATAATATATGAAATATTTTAAATACTACATATAACATGTGGGCCAGGTATGGGTCAAGTAGATAAGAATGTCAATGAGTCAAATTTGGGTTAGATGAGGATATTTCCATATTCTACCCGGTAGTACCCACTACGTTGAACATCCTACCCATCACCCATCGGGTGGACAATTTTCTTATCCATATCTTGCCTATTTTTAAATGGGTTGGGTTATGTAAAACCCATACATCCATTACACTTCCACAACCATAATTTTATTAAATCATACAATTCCTAGTCATACGTTTGTTACTGTTAGAAACATTTATTATACCTTATCTATTAAACCAAACTTAACTCATTCTTAATTCCATATAACTTATTCATTAGACTTTCATATTGATAGTCACATAATGTTCCCATATATTTCACCTATCTTTTGAGCTATTTTATTGTTAAATTTGCTAGATCATAGTCACATTTTGTGTTTTATTGATTTGCATGTTGCATTGTGTTATTTGGGGATTTGAGTGATCAAATTGCATGGATTTTGGGCCAAAATGCACAAGGAAGCAAAGTTGGAGGTCACTTGGAAGAGAAATGGAAGACTTGAAGCTGAAGATAAGGCGACGCTATAACATGGGAATTTTCATGCAACAAACATTGATGAGCACAAATGGACAGAAACTTTTCGTGCTATCATATGGACATTGTTATGCTACAACATGAGGGAGCCTTCAACTTTTTCTTAAGGATTCCAATGCCATGCTATAGCATGGAAATCCATGCAGCCGCATCACGACATTTCCAAATATTTCTTTGCTTCTTCAAAGAGGTTTTGACATTCTCAAGAAGACCATTTGGACATTTGAGCATTCCTACACGTTTAAGGGCTTTCATATCTCACCTAACCATTTTATGATTGGAGGATTGTTGGTAGTTGGAATAAGATAGGATTAAGGGTTTGGAAGTTCAAATGTATTCTAGCCTAAGTCTTGTCTTCTCAATTTCTTATGTTCCTCCATAGTTGGTAGCTCACAAAAGCCTTGTTTATAGATATTTTTGGTATTCCTCTTAGAGTGACCATTGAAAACATTTCTTAGAGCTTGCTTGCAGGTGCCAAGGGAGAGCTTAGAGGCTAAGAAAACTTAAGCCTTTAGGGCTTTCTTTTAGTTTCGTCTTTTTTTTTTTTTTCTCTATTGTATTTCTTCATGGTTTAGTTGAATTCTAGTATGATGTTTGTTACTAATTTGGACATGAAGTAGATTTTTGTGTCTCTCTACAATGGAACTCTTGATATTTACTATTTTAATGTTGATATGAAGTTTCCTTTGGATATTGATTCTCTTGTATTGCCCACTTTTGTGCTTGATTTATGTGTGTTGGTTAGTCAATTCATACATCTCACAGTCTCAACTTTGTTCTTGAGAAATAAAAATGAGAGGTGGAAAGAAAGATTAAAACATGGTGGGCAAGAGTGATTAGAGATAATCATTCAACCCATTAGGTGATTGAATTAGGGTTAGGTCTTAATTCATCTTAGATTAACAATTGAGCTTGAGAGACGCCATAGATAGTCTTAGGTGAGCAAAACTTGGTCTTGAGAAAGAAAGTTTTGAAGTTTGAATCATCACACCACATAAGGAGTTGATATCCTTTTATCTTTGTTAACTTAGGTAACAAGTTAAAGGGTGAAATCCTAGGGAGAGAATATTATTAATTAAGTTATTTCAATCTTAGTTTGAGTTAGTTAGTTCAAGTTTGCATTTTTTTACTCATTTGCGTGTCAGTCTACATTTGTGGTTCTTGTTCTTCAACACTAGCTTAGAACTCAATTAATTGAATCCATTGTTCAAGGACCAGTTCAGCTTGCATTAAACCCATTAATGGGTCAAAATTATTGGCTGGCCAAAGGATGGGGCTAAAGTGCAAAGTGGGAGAAGGCCTGAAGTTGACGATAATTACGGGGCATACCACTATGATTTCTGTAGCCCACCCCCATTCCCCTCACCGCCAGCCATCGTCACTGTTAGTTACAGCCCTCATCGTCGTATCCTTCTTGGCCTTTGCCTGGTCTAGCAAATCCACACAAATCACAAGGGCTAATCATCAGTAAAGTAGACAATTCATGATTGAAGTGGCAGTTGCAGAAATGTGAAATCCAAACTAACAAAATTCAACAAATCATTCAGAGGAACCTAGAAAAGAATAAAAAAGTTATAGCTTCGACATCTTCAAAGGTTACCCAGACAATGCCCAACCTTTCTTCTTTTCTCTGATCTCGATGAAGAAGAATGCAACTGCAATGAAATGAAGTCCCCAATGTAGATGCAAATTTGAGGCAAAGGAAAAGCACAAAAAATGAGCAATGGATTGGACTGGAAGAAGGCCAGGTTGGTTTCAACAATGATGATGGCTGGTAGAAAGGGCAATGAGGATGGCCTACAGACTTCAATGCTTTTGTATGAGCAAAAAACAGAGTGGCATGGACAATAAATTTGCCAAACTTTTAGCCCATTTTCATTTTTCATGCTTGTTCCCTTCTTTGACCAGCCAAAACAGTTGACCCATTAATGAGATTAAACCCAAACGAACTCCCTATAAGACTAGTTGACTCTTAATCTAGCTTTCATTAGTAGGGTAATTTAGGACTTGAATCTCGATTGGAATCATGTCTATCTCTTAGGACGATATCTAAATTCATCACTTGCACACCACACACCGTACACTTGCAGGAGAATTTGGGGTTTATAAATTTAAAACTTTTGTGTTCACAATACATTTACATCATATAACTAATAGTAATATGTGACACACATATATATGGGTTGGATGTGGAGCGGATAAACCCCAAATCCACATCCTATCCAAACATACTAGCGGATCATAAAAAAAGAAAAATTACATCCAATCCAAAGTAAGTGTTGAAGTGTATGTTTTGCGTTTGAGTGAACGGTATAACTACTCTTTTTATTTTTAATATTTTTTGGCAACTTTTTTATTTAAGCATGTGGTATAAATATAATTCGTTTTAGCAATAAATGGTAAAACGGTACTAACATGCAACTTCCTAGTTTCTAGTGTTCCTATAAAATCAGTGGGGATAAACAATCGAAACTAGATGCTTCTAAAACATTACTTCCTTCATTCCACAAGGGAATTGGAGCTCGTTCAAATCTTTTGTATCCTAAAGGAAAAATAGTTACTAGCAGCATTTTGACACGGTAGAGAAAGTAAAACTCATGTCATGATTCAAGTGAATTAGGCATATAATTGTACATTTTCGTTAAATAGTACAAAAATATTTATGAGTCAATCGTACATTTTTTATAATAGTACAAAATGTTTGGACCACAATTCACCAATCAATGTCGATCAATTTTGCTGGGAAAAACCTTCGAATATTTTATCGTGAAGAAGACAACGAGTACTGCTGTGCATTTACAACGCAGAAAACGAGTCCACACTTGACTTTATCAAAAACAGCGACCGAGGGAGAGAGTTGGCGCCAAACTGCTCTCTTGTTTCTTGCTTCTGAGTGACGAAGAAACTTCCTGGAATCATTCACTCGGATATTGTTCACGTGCTCAGAAATCATACAACTAAATGCATGAATCTTAAAGTTTTTGCATTTTTTTTTTGTAAAAATTATTAATGATGTGCAATATAAGTAAACTAAACATGTTTTTTACCAACTAATGTAATTTTAACAATAAATAGATGAGCATTAAAAAATTTTACATAATAAATACAGTATATTTGGAAGATAATATTTTGGAGTACTAGATAAGGAAAGTAACAAACATTTCTGGGATAGATGGAGTTGTAAAATACTAATTATTAGAAACAGAATATTCTGGTACCACCATTTATACTGATATGATGAGCAAGTTAAGTACTTGTCAACAACGACTCAGACTTTAATAAATCATACCAAATTGGATGGTAAACTATTAAATCAATATTTAAAGCAGTAGGGTTTATGGTCTAAACCAATGGGTTCCTCCCATTCCATCCACAACTTGCTCCTCTGTAAAATAATTCCTCATCCAGAAAAACAGTATTTTGCAATACCAGTACTAATATAAGGCCGGTAATTGGTTGGATAAAAAGTACATAAGAAAATCTGATTCGATAATGCAAGTTGAGAAAGTCAACAAACAACAACCGAAACAAACCAAGCTGTTACTTTTCGAGTGTTTTAGATTCACTTAATAATTAAGAATGATTCTATAGATTTCTGTTGATAAACCGATAAACTCAATAAAATTAATATCATAGATAAACAGAATTAGTGTAACTTTTTTTTTTTTCAGCCAACACAAATTGAAAATTGTTTTCGTAATAAGGTGTTAGGGAGATTACAAAAAACTATGCATATAATAGTTATCCAAATGAATAATAATTTAAATGGCGAATAAATTTGGTAACCAGAATGCGAAAGAATGCTGCTTTCGATGAATGGTCAATAACAAAGGGGACGGCTTCCTTCGAAGTTGCAACCAACGGACGCCTACGTAGGCTGGGGCCCTTCTCGCTCGTTTTGATGCTTCTTAGTTTGGCTTTGCTTCTGTTAAACCAACCGCAGCGCAGCTCTCAGAATTTTGGTGGAGGCAAAGTTCCAAGTTTCGAATCATTTCGCTTCCCCAGGATTTGAGTGTGATTAATGTGTTCTTCGAATTTCAGCTGGGAATTTCAACTTCCTTGCTGACAACCAAGGTAGGTTATACAGGTTTTGTAATTTCCTTCTTTTCCTGGCTATCTGGGTTTTAAGCTCACGTGCTGTGTTATCTTCAGTTTCGTTTGCGTTCCTTTTTTTCTTTTTCCTAAGTATCAATCTGTGAATTCTTCAATCTGGGTATATCCAATTATGCGCTGCATCACTATCTGAAGCTATTTGCTAAAGGAGTTTATTTAAATGTGAAGCAAAGCCTGAATCCATAACCCTGTATTCCGTTAAAAAAAACTTGGTACTGTTTATGGTTATATGCTTCAGATGTTGATTTCCTTTGGTTTTTGCCATATCTACTGGACTTGTCTCATGCATCTGAAATTTAATAGTGCATATATGTTCCCACAATCTATAGGTTTGTTATCATAAACTGTGTTAAGTTATTCTATATGTTTAACTGGTTTAATTAGGGGATAAAGTAGTTTGATTGTAGTAATTACCAAGTGAGGAGCCGTGTCTTTGTTCCTGTTCTGGCTGTCACCCTAAGTTTCATCGCACTTTCAATTACTTTCCGGTTTCATTATTGATCATTCAACAAGGACAGGCCCAGCTTAGAAAACAAAGATAAAGATAAGACAAGAAAGATGCATTTTCACACCCTGCTGAATGCTGTCCATCAGCAGTTTGGGGTGGACTGTTCTTTCTGTGTTAATTGGAGACTAGATGTTGCTATATACTGTACTCTGTTGAGGTGCTCCTGTCAAAGTCATGGAGCATTTGGTTTTTTATGTGTTCTACAGAAATGGAGAAGAATGAAATTGTTGAAGACAACTCTGTAATTTTGTTGCCACCTTCTGCTTCCACCATTGCCATAGCTATAAAAGGAAACAGAAAAAGCAAGCATGTTCTCCAATGGGCATTGGAGAAGTTCAAACCTGAGGTGAATGTCATCTTCAAGCTGTTTCATGTACGTGCAAGGATCACTTCTGTTCCTACACCAAGTAAGTTGTGCCTTCTAGAAAATTTTCTTTTCAGATTAGAAAAGTTCTATTTTGGGCATTGGTTAGGGGTGCTTTTAGCAACTTCAGATCTCCAGTATCATTTTAGTGGTGGTGTTACAGTTTTCAAAATTGGTATAATCGGTTTGGAAACATCTCCTTTTCTTTATATTGCACTTTTTGATCCACTAAATGATGCTCAAACCATGTTGTATGTTATGGATAAATTGGTTTAAGCTGAGTTGTAAGGGTTCCTTTTTTTTTTTTTTTTTATGTTACAAGTTTCGTAATCACTATTTGAGGAGCAAAATCCGACTAGATCAGCGATGTAAGAGTGAGAACCACTTTAAATGAGTAACACCATTTTTCCTTCCAGTGGGAAATTCAATTCCAATTTCACAAGTACGAGATGATGTATCAGCTGCTTACAGAAAGGAAATGGAGTGGCAAGCGAGTCAAATGCTTCTTCCTTACAAGAAAATGTGTGCTCAGAGGAAGGTAGTTCTTTCTTGCTCCATCTTCCATGCATACAACACAAGGTGCTTTTTGCTTATCACTTACTGTTTTTGTGCATTTTCTTTATCTACTCTTGGACATAGGTGCTGGCAGATATTACCATTATTGAATCAGATGATGTAGCAAATGCCATCGCAGAGGAGATTGCTAAGAATAATATACCAAAGCTTGTTATTGGAGCATCATCTTATGGCATTTTCAGAAGGTATTTTTTGGGAATGTTGATTAAAACTTCAGCTGCAATTTTCAAGTTGGCTTACATATGAGTTCTGTAAAATTAACAGTTAGTGCATCCAACCTAGGAGAGAAGCCAAGTTTTGCGGATTTGCTGCACAGGAGGAACCTGAAATCCTATAAATGTTTTATCTCCCATCAAATAGATGAATAAATAAATACTATTATATCTGGCCAACTCAAAAGCAGCAAATGGAATCCTATTTGACAATTTGTACAGATCCTTGGTTTCTTTGTGAAAAATGATGTTACCTTAGGTCTCTCTCTGGGTGAGGGGTAGGGTGGGGCAGCATGGTGGGTTTTAGTACCAAGAACAGGTGTAGTTCCCTTCATGAGCACACAGGAGTAAACTAATCAAGTTTGTTCATAAATACATTGTAGCTGACGCCTCATCTACCCACTTTAGGGGAAAGAAATGGTTTTACTATTAAGTTTCGTGTCAATATATATAAAGAAACTTTCCATTTTGAAGCTGACCCTTGTTTTCAATTATGCCGGGGTTGTAATTCCTCACTAGTGGAGAAAGAAGGTACCAACAGAAGCTGGAGTATTGTCATGTTTTCTTACTGAACTAGCCACCATGCTTTGATTGATTTTCTTTACATTCGATTGAGATAATATAATGTGTTAAGAACATGAAATCCTTCAGAATACACTAACCAAGTTCAATGTGACAGATTTATCAATTTAAGGGAAAAACAACCCATTATATGAACATGCATGAAGACTTTGGCCCTATAGATTTGGAAAAGTTAATTATAGTTACCCATGCATATATTATTCCTGATTCTGCTTCTATTCTATCTGCCTTTTTTATGTGGAATACTTCATTCTTTTCTTAACTCCTATTCATAGGAAGAAGTGTAAAATGGCATCAAGAATCTCACTCTGTGCTCCGAGCTTTTGTACAGTCTATGCTGTTTCGAGAGCAAAGTTGTCATCTGTCCGTCCTTCTGATTTGGAAACAAATAAGAGCAGTAGAGATGATGTTAGTGTAATGACCTTCTCTTCAAAGAGTTCCTCAACTAACGGTTCTAGCACACAAGCAGGTTAAAGCATTTTACTTGAAAGTTTTTTAGTAGATTGTGGTTGAATTTTCCTTTTATGATTTTGGTTTGATCATAAATTTGTGTTCTCATGACGCATGAGCCAGTTATTGGTGTATTATCAGAATTAGCAACTAGAAAACTGAGGTCATCCCCACTAAATAGTCCAAATAGTTCATTTATATAGCAATCAAGAATTTGCATTTTCCACCAAAATAAATGCTTCCCAAATCATGATTCTATTAGCACAATTAGTTTTAGGATGGTTATAAATTGGAAGCCATATGCTGTGACGCAAACTAAACTGCTTCCGTCCACTTGGTGATTGCTCACTTCTTTCGTTAAGCGAAGTTTCTGTAAAGAAACATCGGAATCCCATTATCATACTGCATAGATTGATATTTTAATGATGCTTGTTGTACTCTTGTCAGTCTGTCCATATTTATGCATATAGCAAGCATGTATGCATGTCCTACACCAAGAGAGATGTGGGAGGTATAATATGCTTATAAGATCTTTGTCTGAGAACAGCAACACCATGTCATTTTCACATAAAAGATAATCTCCGCGGTGTTGGCTAGTGTTGGATCAGTTTTGGGCATTGGTTTCATTTCGCCTGTTCAGATATTATCAATGTAGGATTTGGAGATCCTTTTTGTAGCCATGTATCAGTTAGTTGGAGAACTATCTAACATTGGTATTCCTATGACGGTGCAGACTCAGGCTCAGTTACCTCTTACTCTGGATTTTGTTCTCCTTCCCTTCCAGTGCAGCGATTTCAAGCACTTTCAACTATAAATTGTACATTCTTGGATGCAAGATTCAAATCTCTCGGTGTCAGCCATTCTAGGTCTCGTTCTGCTGATATTGACCAATGGAAAGATGGCACAAGTTCTTGTCCTAGTATTTCAGAACATAAACAGCCAATTAGTAGGAATTCTAGTTTCCAAAGCTTATCAACAGATGATCAATCGTGGAAATTTGATCAACCTTCCACTTCAGATGTACTCACAAGTTATTCATCTGAAAGCCAGGTAATCTTCCCTCTTATTTTAAGTAGAGACTGTAAAAGAATTCATGTGAAACACGCCAGAAGGTATTGAAGCTTTCTGCCTTTTGCATCACTCTATGTAACTTTTTTGTTGTAATTCATATTCTTACTGCTTAACTGATTCCTTTTGGATCCTACTAGCCATCTCAAATATTTATTTGATATTGCAAGTTATCAATCCATTAACACAAGAGGCCTTTTTTTTTTTTTTTTTGTAAAAAAAAAAAAATAGATGTGTTAAATATAATAAAAAAACTAAAATCCACAGATTCTATTTATTACTTAATGGAGTCTGCATACAATAAGTATTTGGTACCTAATAATGGATAAAAGTTTGACTGTCGAATTCATCTCTCCAGGTAAACATTGGCTTTGAGCTAGAAAAGCTGAGAACTGAACTTAGACATGTTCGAGGTATGTATGCTATGGCTCAGAGTGAGACGAATGATGCTTCTCGAAAGGTAATCTCAGAGCTGCCTCTCTTTTATTTTTGAAATTCCTCAAGTTATCTGTCTTCTTATTTGGCTCTCGAGTCCCTTTGGGATTAAAATGACTAATTATGCTTTGCTTCTCTCGCGTAATTTCTAGTCCAATCAAACTCACCACATCCCAAACAAACCCCCCAACTCAACCACACAACAAAAGAAGCGGGCAGCAAATAATTCTGAATGCCATGCTAGTACATATTTTAATGCTGAACTCACCCAATTTCCCTCATACAAGCCTCAAACCCTTATTTGAGAGTATACTTGGCAACTATTTTTCCCAGCTTGACTCTCTTACCAAACGCCGGCAAGAAGAAGCGCGGAAGCTCAAGGAGGTACACCTTAAGGAGGAAGAAGCCGAAGAATCAGCTAGACAAGAGAAGGAGAAGTACAAAGCTGCCAGAAGGGAAGCTGATTATGTTAGAGTATGTATTGATGGGGAAGCTTCACAAAGGCTAGAAGCAGAGAGACAAGCAGTTCTCGATGCGAGAGAAAAAGAAAAGCTTGAAACTGTTCTTGTTGGTGCTACTGAGCAGTACCAAAAGTTCACATGGGATGAGATTATATCTGCCACATCCTCATTCTCAGAAGATCTTAGGATAGGAATGGGAGCGTATGGATCCGTCTACAGATGCAGTTTGCATCATACAACTGTTGCAGTGAAAGTTCTCCATTCAAAAGATGGTGATAAAAATAAGCAATTCCAGCAGGAGGTATGGAAATTTTTTGGCCATGGAGTCTTATTAGATATCTAGTCCGTCTATTTTTGTGTTGAAGCTGTATTGAACTAAATTTTATGAAGAGTACTGCACATCTTTAAAAATATCAAACACTGTCAAACTGTAAATTGTGTCTGATCTCATCATGATTTATTACTTGCTTATTCGTGCTTCATAAGTTTGCTTATGCGACCCAGCATCAAGTAATAAGTTTTTTATGAGACCAACAAGTTGGCATAGAGGTCTAAAGCCAGTTTTTATGATATTCACTAAGACGGCTTATATTTGTTTTATGTTGAACAAGTGGAGGCTTCAACTTCTTAACTGCGCCCAAGTGTTCTTTGGTATCAATTGACAATTCTTAATCTGAAAATGGCAGACAAAATCATCAGTGCCTCTAGTTGTGCTAAAAGATTGACCCTGATTACTTGTTTTGGTTTTGGTTTCAGCTGGAAATCTTGAGCAAAATTCACCATCCACATTTGCTTATGCTTCTTGGGGCATGTCCTGATCATGGTTGCTTAGTTTATGAGTACATGGAGAATGGCAGCTTGGAGGATTGTTTGCTTCGGGAAAATGCTGCCTCACGCCTCCCCTGGTTTGAGAGGTACCGAATTGCATGGGAAGTAGCCGCTGCTCTCAATTTCCTTCACAACGCAAAACCAAAACCCATCATCCATCGCGATCTAAAACCAGCAAACATATTGCTTGATCAGAACTCTGTGAGCAAAATTGGTGATGTTGGATTAGCCAAGATGCTTTCTGAACCTTCTTCTGTGTCAACTATGTATAAAGATACAGGGCCTGTTGGAACTCTCTGCTATATAGATCCTGAGTATCAAAGAACTGGGTTGGTTTCTCCAGCATCCGATGTTTACGCTTTTGGGATGATAATTTTGCAGTTACTGACTGCGAAACCTGCAATAGGGCTAGCACATGTTGTGGAATCTGCTCTTGATGATGGTCGTTTGATGGATGTTTTAGATTTAGAGGCTGGGGATTGGCCGGTTGAAGAAACCAAAGAACTGGCTACACTGGGACTCAGTTGTTCTGAGCTTCAGCGCAAGGACAGACCTGATTTGAAAGGTCAAGTACTTCCTGCACTGGAGAGATTGAAGGAAGTGGCGGACAGAGCTCGGCATTCTGGTTACAGCAGTGTGCCATCTGCACCTCCTAGCCACTTCGTGTGCCCAATATTGAAGGTATGTCTGTAAGATTCCTTTATTGAATTATAGTTGCTCCTTTTGAAGGTCGAAATGGAACAAGGGATTTTGTAAGGCTAATTATCTAAAGCATGTTCCATGTCCAATTTTTAACTGATGTTATGATGAAACTTAAGTTTTATCTGGATGGAGGAAATGGATAATGTTTTAACTTTAAATGAAACAGCCCCTAGTATCTTCTACCCGTCTAATTGCCCTATAATTTACAATGTTTGTGAATCATGCTACTAATCGATGTGGAATGTGGAGTTCTCATTAGTTAGCAGGATGCTACGCATCTGGGTGTAGCTACCTGTTGATTTGATTATAGATACTGCTGTTCTGCTATTTCCTGCTGCTCATTGTTGAAACTGATATTGTTCAAATTCTTTTGCAGGATATAATGGATGACCCTTGTGTTGCTGCTGATGGGTACACTTATGACCGCAAAGCAATTGAAAAATGGCAAGAAAAAAATGACGAATCGCCTATGACGAATTCGCCACTTTCACATAAAATTCTTTTGCCGAATTATACTCTTCTTTCTGCAATAGTAGAATGGAAGTCGCGGAAACAATGATGTTTACTTCATTCATTTTGCTGCATCTTGGGTGTTCAAGGTGCCACTTTCCTTTTGATCTCCCAGTTCCTTTTATGCTATTTTGATGCCAGTAGTTGTATACAGTCTGAGAGTTAGAGAGGACCTTCATGTAGGATCAAGTTGACTTTTGTGTGTGGTCATGATACCTTTCGCAATATCATGTTTACAGGTACACACCTACTCCATCTATTTAGGGACGGTTCATACGTAGTATTTATCCCTAGATATGGTTTTGCTAAGTTGTTCCCTTACCTAGTGTATGGATCGTTTTCTTTTTTTGGTAGGCTGAATAAAATAAAGGGTGTATGGATTGTTAGTTTCCTTTCTTTTCCTACTTCTAATTAATATGAAGATTTTGTTAATTCCATGCTAAGCATGCCCAAAATATATTGCAATACAATCCCATGTCTTCCCTCGTTGTCGACCACTATAAATAAAACCCCTAGCTCTACAATGGGAGCATTCAAAAATGGCCGATTGGGCTTATCTTCTAGACCAACTCCTGGCACCGATGGCAGAGAGAATAACTCTCAAAGATTTCGCTGCTTTCGGTGCAGCCTGCAAATCCTGGCTATCAGCCGCAACTGTACTGGAGGCGCCGGCATCTGTGCCACTATGACCATAGCTTATGAAATATGCTGGCTGAAGAAACGGATGAGTCGTCGTCGTCTACAACAGTGATGATGATGATGCAGTATCTAAAGATTTTAGGTAAACTTATTTTAGATATAGAATTAGGAAGTAAATTTTAATTAGGAAAATTAGGAGGTAAATTTTAATTAGGATTTTTTGTTCTCCTATTTATTGCTGGATTTATTTGTTTATTTTAATAGTTTATTTTTTTGCTTTTCTAATTATTTCTTTATTGTTTCCCCTCCTATAAATAGAAGAGAAAGAAGACATACATTTTGAAGACAGTTTTTGATGTTATTGAATTAAGAGATTTTCCTTCCCCTGGTTTTATTCTTCTCTTTTGTGTTTTCTCGTTTGGTTCTAGTTCTATTTGCCCTACATCAAATTTGGTATCTGAGCCAAAATTCCTACACTTTATTTCTCATCGAAGAAACTCGGAGCCAAAAGAATAAAAAAAAAAAAACTAACTTTGCCTCGTCGCTCGTTGCCGTATCTCTTAGCCCCTTGTGGAGCAAAGATCTGAATTCTACATTCCTCACATAATCGCATAGCATCAACTTTCTGTTTGCACAATTGCAAACCACAAGATAATTTGGCACAAGCATAACCGGGCATAATTATTATCCAAATTCCAAACCCCTAGTTTGCTCTCCGTTGCAACATCACACAAACTCTTGGAATTTGCTGCTGTCATCGCCTCCCACAGCAAGGTCTTTTGGTCCGGTGCAAATCTTTTGCTTGGTCTTCAAATTGTTGAGCAGCTAGTCAGACTTGGAATATATTGTCGCTTTATCACTTGTTGGGGCAACAGATTATTTCTGGTTCCTTTGGCTGGGGAAGGTTAGTCACAAAAACAAAAAAAAACCCTATTTCTCCCACTTTGACTTTGCAGTAAGTGATAACTCCTCTTTAAGTTGTTAAATCTTTCATAATTAGCTTCACTTATATTTCGTTCTTAGGTAGTCAATCCTTTACTTAAGTCCAAATTTCAAAAATAAAAAAATAAAAAAAAATGCTTATGTTTGTTGCCCCAATCTTTGCAACTAGTCTCATCAATAGCATTAAATTTATTTACCTATTTGATTGTTGCATCATTGCTTGTTTATTTTTTTAAGTTATTCATTGCAATCTTTTGTTAAATTCTTGCTTGCATATCATGGCTAACTGGGGTAGGAATAGCAACCATTCCTATGATTCCAACTATAGTCACGAACCTGAAGTCACGAATGAAAGAATGTCAAGTCTAGAAGATAGGTTAACTAGGATAAAAGAGGCCATCAACCGATTGGATAGGACTGAAATGGGAAAAAACCATGAACTTGAAAAAGACCAATCTGTAAGGTAACTCACTTTTACCCAAAACATTAATGACTCAATCCAAGCCCAGGTAGGTCAATAAACTCCCTTTGCATTGCTTAGGAACACTCAGCCTATTAGGGTTCCTAAAAACCCTTTTCCAACTATAGGGGACAACTTTGCCACCCATGATTTAGACAAGGAAAGCCCTAAAACACTACCTCAAGATCAGGCTTATGATTGGGAAAATAGGTAAGGAAACTTTAGGAACCCTCAGGAAGATTAGAGAGTTGCTAGGATTGTCAAACTGGACATGTGATCTTATGATGGTAAGTTGGATGACAATAATTTTTTGGATTGGTTGGAAGAATTAGAGGAATACTGCGATTCGTATCATATAACTGATATGGAGCGGATTCGGTTCGCTAAGCTAAAGCTAATAGGACCAGCCAAGAAGTACTAGCGTGGGGTCGAACAATCACTCAAGAACCTGAATGAACCCCTGATTAGGCAATGGACTGTTATGAAGCGAAAGTTAACTGAGAAGTACTTTCCCACCTTTCATAGGCGACAATTGTATGACCGGCTACTCAACCTTAAACAAGCTTCTATCGTGTCTAGTTATATGGAGAGGTTATATGGAGAGGTTTGATGAACTTATGTTAAGAGTAGGCATCAATGAGATCGAGTTTTAGACTATAGGTAGGTTTGTGAACGGGTTGAGAGGAGATATTAAGAGAGAAGTTTGAGTTAAATATGCCTGACACTGTAGAGGAAGCTTATTAACGTGCGTTAATGCTAGAGACCTATTTTAAATCTAAAGGTAAGGTATTGTACCGCACTCCAGAACCTAGGTACACCCCACTGAAACCTAATGCACAACCTTTGCTTAAGACTCATCCACAAGAACTTAGAGGAACTCTACCAACCGCCCTTAATGGACCTTTTCTGAACCCAAATATAGAATGCCACAACTGCCATGGTAAGGGTCACATTGTAGCCCAATGTCCTCACCGAGCCTTAATAATTGACCAAGATCCCAGTGACCAGCCCCTTAACGAGGACCAAGTAGTTGACCCGATAGAGTACTCTGGTGATGAAGGTGAACTTGATGGGTTACCCCTAATTGAGGAACATTGTAATGTTGTGAGGAGTGTGCTCTCTACTGCAAAGGCTTTTGTAAGCAATAAGGATGATAACTAGAAGAGACTAGTATTTTTCACACTTTCATTAAGTGTGGTGAGCGTAGTTGTAAGCTAGTGATCGATGGGGGTAGTATCATGAATGTGATAACTAATGCAAGCATAACTCGTTTGAACTTTAAGGCCGAACCACAACACACTTTCTAGGGTAGCTTGGATTGACAAAACCACCCTTCCTGTCACCGAGATATGTTGCGTTCTTTTAAACATTGGAAATTTTGTACAGATGAGGTTTATTATTATGTTTTACCTATAGATGTATCCCATATTTTTCTTGGACGATCTTGGCAGTATGACCTTGACATAACTCACCATGGTAGAGCCAACACCTACGAATTTAGGTATAAGGGTAGGACCATCATTTTTAATCCGGCTAGGCTAAACTACAAGGATGCTATAGCCCAGTCATGTCTAGCTATAATAGCACCAAAAAGAGCCACAATCCAGCTTCTGAACATTAAGATTTTTTTTTTTGCAAAAGAGCTTAACAAGTGGATATGTGTTTACTGTAGTAGTAAGGGAGGTCATGTCCGAGGGCTCAAACCTTCAGCCGATACACCCAGCTGAGATCTAAAATCTTTTATAGGAATTTTTTGATATTATGCTTGCTGAACTCCCTTTCGAACTATCGCCCATGAGGGAAATTCAATATACTATTGATTTAGTCCTAGGGTCTCAGTTACCTAACCTTCCTCATTGCAAGTTGAACTCAAAGGACTGTGAAGAATTAAACAGGCAAGTGGACAAACTCCTAGGTAGAGGATTCATTAGGCACAACTTTAGTCCTTGCGTTGTCGCAACCTTGTTAGCACCAAAGAGTAATCGTAGTTGGAGAATGTGCACGGACAGTAGGGCTATCAACAAAATCACCATTAAGTATAGGTTTCTCATACCTAGACTTGAAGACATGTTAGACATGTTAGCTGGCTTTAAGTGGTACTCTAACATAGACTTGCATAGTGGCTACCACCAGATTAGGATTAGGTCGGGAGACGAGTGGAAAACAACTTTTAAGACCCAGGATGGTTTGTATGAGTGGTTAGTTATGCCTTTCGGGTTGTCTAATGCACCTAGCACCTTCATGAGGATTATGACACATGTCCTTCAACCATTCCTAGGCAAGTTTCTCGTTGTTTACTTTGATGACATCCTAGTTTACAGCTGGTCTAGAGAGGAACATGTTGATTACTTACGTCAGCTTTTTGATACCTTACGAGAGTCTAAGCTATATGTGAACCTTAAGAAGTGTAGTTTTTTGCAGGATAGAGTATTTTTCTTAGGTTTTATAGTGGGTGCACAAGGGATTGAAGCAGACCCTAGTAAAGTGAAAGGTGTTAGAGAGTGGCCTTAACTTAGTACAATTTCAAATGTTCGAGGTTTCTTAGGATTGACAACTTTTTATAAGCATTTCATTAAGGGTTTCAACACTATCACTGCTTCTATATCGGACTATCTTCAGAAGGGTGAATTTAGGTGGACCTTAGCTGCCTCTAAATCATTTCAGGAAATTAAGATGAGGTTGATTGAAGCCTCCATGCTTTGGCATCCCGACTTCAGTAAGGTGTTTGAGGTGTCTTGTAATGCCTCCAGGATAGGGTAGAAGGTGTCCTTAGTCAAGAGGGTCATCTTGTAACTTTCTTTAGTGAAAGACTTTCTGAGCCTAAGCAAAGGTACTCCACCCATGACAAGGAATTTTATGATGTGGTCCAATCTTTTAGGTGTTGGAGATACTACCTTTTACCTCAGGAGTTCATCCTCTACTTTGACCATTAAACTCTAGGGTACCTTAGTTCTCAAAAGAAGCTTAATTCTCGTGATGCTAAGTGGTGTGCCTTTCTAAGTGAATACAACTTTGTACTTAAGTATAAGTCGGGTGTTGAAAACAAGGTAGTTGATGGACTTAGCAGAATGATTGGCACCCTTTAAGTGCTTAGTGTTAAGGTTCCATGAGTTGATAGGGTGAAGGAGGACTACCAAACATGTGTTGGTTTTGGTGAAATATACTGAGTTGTTAGTGGTAGGGATAGGAGAGAGTATAGTGACTTCTTTATGTGGAATGGTTACTTATTCGGGGCTAATGAGTTGTGTGTTCCTCGTACTTCACTTAGAGATTTCCTAATTTGGGAGTTACATGCAAGAAGGTTGGCTGGACATTTTGGTAGGGATAAGACTATTTCACTGGTTGAGAATAGGTTTTATTGGCCTTTATTAAGGAAAGACATGGAGAGAATTGTGTCTAGATGTCGAATGTGTCAATTAGGTAAAGGTAAAAAGAAGAACACTGGGCTTTATACATCTCTTCAACTGCCACATGTCCCTTGGAAAGATTTGAGCATGGATTTTGTGTTAAGATTACCTCGGACTGCTCGAGGTCATGACTCCATCTTGGTTGTGGTTGATAAATTTTTCAAAATGACTCATTTTATTCCCTATAGTAAACAACATGATGCATCCCATATTGCTAAGTTGTTCTTTAGGGAGATAGTTAAGTTACATGGGCTACTAGATTCCATAGTGTCTGATAAAGATGTCAAATTTGTGAGCTATTTTTTTAAGACTCTTTGAAAATTGTGTGGTACCAACTTGCTTTTCTCCTTCGCCTTTCACCCCCAAATTGATGGCCAAACAGAGGTTGTTAATCGTAGTCTTGGGGATATACTTTGATGTATTATTGGTGAAAAACAAGGTACATGGGATTTGTAGTTGTCTAATGTCGAGTTTGCCTATAACAACTTTGTCAATAGGACAACCCGATTGAGCCATTTTGAGTGTGTCTATGGCTACAAGCCTCACACTACCCTTGACTTAGTTCCTCTTCCCCATCACTTCCGAGTTTCTGAACCTGCTGAATCCTTTGCCCAACATATCTATGATTTGCATGCTGAGGTTAAACGAAAGATTGCTATGAGTAATTTGAACTATAAACTTGCTGCTGATGTGCATCGTAGGGGTAAGGAATTTAATATTGGGGATGAAGTTATGGTTCGCATAAGACTTGATCGACTAGCAAAACCTAAGTTTAAAAAGTTACATACTTCAGCCATGGGCCTGTCTTCTGTTTTAAAGAAGCTTGGACCAAATGCATATGTGCTTAATTTGCCTGCTAAACTTAATATTAGTCCTATCTTTAATGTGGAAGATTTATCACCTTATCGAGGCACCTTTGAGCCTCTTGTTTTGTCAAGTGGACCTTCTGCAGGAACACCTATCCCAAAAACCCCTTAGTTTCCTAAGCCAAAAGATGAGATTGACAACATTCTTGATGATGAGTTCTTGAGTTCTACTATTGGTGTTGGTCATCGTTATCTAGTTCAATGGAAGGGACAACCCACTTCAGATGCTACTTGGATGTCTGAGGACGACCTTCGTGAGATGAACCCAGAGCTCTTAGATTGGTATTTGCAGTCACATTTGATGAAGTCAAGCTTTTTTCAACCGGGGGAGAATGATGCGCTGTTTAAAGACTTTAGACAAACTTATTTTAGGCATAAAATTGGGAAGTAAATTTTAATTAGGATTCTTTGTTCTTCTATTTATTGCTGGATTTATTTGTTTATTTTAATAGTTTATTTCTTTCCTTTTTCTATTTATTTATTTTATGCTTCCCCTCTTATCCTCATATAAATACGGGAAACAAGATCTTTTGGAGACAGCTTTTTATGTTATTGAATTAAGAGATTTTCCTTCCTCTGGTTTTCTTCTTCTTCTTTTTTTTCTTTTTTTTTATGTTCTCTCTTTTGGTTTAAATCTTATTTGCCCTACATTAGATGATGATTATAAAATTGAAATACCTTGCTGGTTCTTCAGCTTAGCCTCCAGAGGAGCTTACAACTTCAACTTCCCTAAAGCTAGGAGAGGCCATGGCATCGCTGTCTTGGACATGGAAGACAGGTCTGTTAAACCTGTGTTTGAGGGCAAATCTCTGTCCCCATATTCTTCACCATTATGGTACACAAAGGTTACATATCTTGGAAGGGTTTGCAGAAACCGTGCTAATAAAGATTCAACAAGTACAACTTCAATAGATTGCTTGAAAAAAAAATTGTAGAAAAACCTTATTCTGAAAAATGATTCATGTAATGCTTAAACTAGAATTATATGTAGTACATAGTTATTCTTAAACTGCATAATAAATTACTTACAGCATATAATTTTTTTTATAAAAACCTTTAGTTTTTTTTTTCTGGTTCAATTCTTTTTCATGATTTTGAAATACATTTTATGACCTTACATAAAAGTACGGTGGCCTATGGCCGCTGATGGTGAATGTCGGCTGTAATGACCAAAATATAGGGCAGCTAGGAGCAGAGGATTCGCGGTGAGAAAACTATTTCTTCAGCACATGTTAATCGAATCCTTTTAGCTTCAGCATGAGTATTGAAGCTATTTATTCCATCTCATCAAACATTCTTAGCTAAAGATTCTTTGAATAATATTAGACAGTTATGAAATAATTTAAGACATTAAAGAATTATACTAATAGTTTGTTAAATAGTAGGAGTTTAATATTACTTTATGAGTATCTCATTATACTTCGTAAATGTTTAATTATATTATCTCATTGAAATACTATTCATGTTTTACATATGCAATTGGATCACCATATGCATAAAAATTTTAGGACAAAATCTCTTATTAATTTGAAATTATCTTTGTCCCACATTCTTTGCGACAATTATAATCTTCAGGTCGTCCCAAAATTTTTATAACATATCCATATTTAGTAAAGTATTTTATCATATTCTCGTTCAAACCATAATTTTAATATTTATTTTTTTCAATCTTTCTTAATTTACATTTAAAAAATGAGGCAAAAATGAAAAAAGCATACAAACTTTTTCCCCCTCTTTAGTCTCCACGCCAATTCCATATATATGTATAAAAAAGCACAGGTCAAATAGACCAGAGAGTATAATCAACTAATTAGTAAATGGTCTGAATTTAAGTAGATTTTTGTAAATAATCTATCTTAAATACTTACTTACCACATAATTCAATAAGGGAAAATTTTACAATTGTTTTAGCACATCTGGCTTTTTGTGCATATGCGCCGAGCATAGGAATGTGAAGTTGAGTGAACTCATACTTATGGCATCACATTTCTGAATTTTTGTGGTAAGTCTTATTCTACATAGAAAAACAAAAAATCTCTTGAAAATTGACGGAGCGCATGATATTTTCATTTTTTTTACTACTTTGAAATTGAATTTTCACTTGATAGATTTTTTTTTTGGAAATGATAAATAAAATTTATGTTAGGCCTATATTAAATAAAATCTTGCAACCCTATTTATTTTAAAAAATTTAATCAATGAAAACTAAATTTAAAAAATTCAAAATAAGCACAAATTGTAAATGGTTTATCGATAGCATTCAACTCATATGTAAATAAACAAGAGAAAACATCTAAATCGGTATTAGGTTATTTTATAGGCAGATGATGATTTTAGAGTTTGAACTTTTGGCCTCTTAAATATCTCTCTAGCCCCCTAACAACCAGACAAAAGACTTATTTTATTTCAAAATATTATTACTTTTAAAGCATAATTATTATAATTATGTGAATAAATAAGGGTAATACTAAAAACGCTTGTATGATATAGGGTTTTGTTATAAGAAAAGGCTTAAAGGTAGCCAAGTACCCTCAAACCTTAGTGACCAAAACACTTTGCCCTTCCACTTGATTTCAGCCGACATCCCCAATTAAGTAACTGTAACTCTTAGGGTGAGTTTATTTCCATTTAAACTAAATTAATGAAAACCCATTAAACATAGGTCAGGTCGAATTTGTGAGCGGGTCAAGACAACTCATTTACCTAGTTTGTGAACTTACCCTTATTTTCAACGTATTTATAAAATTATGCCACTCATTGGCCCATCGCCTTCACGCACAAGCATCACATCGCTCAGCCGCATCGCCCAGCCAACCCATTTCCAGATCCGGACAGCAACACTCGTAGTCAGTGAATCTAGTTATTACTAGCCATCGAGAATGACCGCCAGCAGTGGAGATTCGTCTTTGCCGGCGGTGATGACGAACATTAGCTGCCATTAGAAGCCTAACAAAGTGGGTGAAAAGGTGGAAGGCCAGGGCTTAAGGCCAAAATCGAGTCTTTGCTTGTGCTAGAGATGCTCTCAGATCTGCTCATCACCACCGCGAGGGCTAAAGTGCTCTGGTCGGACCTAATTGGACTCTTGTATATTCCGGTGCCATTGGCCTTGGCGTTCTTGTCCCAGATATAGTTGATTGTCAAAAGATTCTGACACGATATAATCAGATTTGAGGCCAAGGGATGTTTGGGAGTTCAAAACCATGGTAGATACCCGAATTCAAGGTTATCTCCCTAGGAGCGATTGTTTGAGAAGCTTTTGTTCGAGTGAAAAAGAATGATGAATCTTCGAGTAACAGTAACCATTGGCAATGTGCTGTAGATAAGACCAAGTCTCAGACCCATTTTCTAGTCTTACCTACGGGTTGTCTTAACCCGGACTTTGACCTTAAATAATGCAATCCATTTAATTATGAAAACAGTGTTGAAAACAGTGTTGGTCCCACAATCTGCCTACGTGGATCAACATAACTTCGTACAATCTTTCCCTCCATCGAAGAGTCAACAACCAACTCCTTTTCACCGCCACCAGCCTTTGCGAATGAAATCCGACGAAATCAATTCGATAAAGTTGGACTTAATTGCGATTTAATGCGTTTTAATTATCCTCCGCCTCTAAACCAAAGCCGAGGTTGGAGGATTCTTCAGTTCAACGCCA
The DNA here is from genome assembly GCA_005392925.1 of Aquilaria sinensis. Lineage (NCBI taxonomy): Eukaryota > Viridiplantae > Streptophyta > Magnoliopsida > Malvales > Thymelaeaceae > Aquilaria > Aquilaria sinensis. The sequence continues at coordinate 63,239 of SMDT01000431.1, forward strand.
ACAATTTCCTTCCTCTTCGAAGCCGTTTCCGAGGTCTGTTTGTTTGCGAAGGGTTTTTCGATCATCTCTCCCGCAAACACAAGAAACGCATTTCCTTATCTCCTGCTCCATTTCCAGAAAAAGCAAAAAAGGTGGCCTAAAAGAACGTCACCACTCATCTCCTTCTTCAGATTCCCTTCTATAATTGCCGATCCATGCCCACGGTTTTGTCTCCTCCCATACCCATTTGTTTCTTCGATAACCCAGAAAATTTTTTCTTCAAATTCCAATCAATTCGGTATCGTTCATGGCTTTGTTGAGGATTTTGGTTCTGTTTTCCCTGTTTGCCTTCGGTTTCTCCGACGAATCATCGTTGACATCTCATCTCCTGCCTCGGCCACTGATAATACAGTACCCGGGGAACATCGGGACCCATTTCGATGAAGCCGGAGATGAGCTCAATTTGCAGTGCACGAGTTGGAGATTCGCGGGGGAGGCGAACAATTTGAGCCCCTGGAAGACGATTCCGCAGGAATGTGCGGGGTATGTGAGGGATTACATGATGGGCCGGGCTTATAGACTGGATCTGGAGAGAGTCTCTGATGAGGCTGGAGCTTATGCCAGGAGCCTGGAGTTGAGTGGTGATGGTAAAGATGCTTGGATTTTCGACATTGATGAGACTCTACTTTCCAATCTTCCCTACTATGCCCAGCATGGTTATGGGTGTGTGTCTCTAATTTTCTGGAAATTCAGTTTGGTATTTTCTGTGGTTATGATCTTCATAACATTATTCTACTGGGCGATTCTTAAATTGCTTTGCTTCTGAGAGAACTACGAGACTAGGGAAGAAAATGACAAGTGCTTATTTGCCAAGTGTTCGGAACTTTAGGTTTAAGCAGCGTCTTTGTATACGTATATCAGCAAAGAAAGCAATTTGGAACTCGGTTACCTGGAAACTGGTTCTTTGAAATTTATAGTAATTTGCTGCGGAATACCCGACATTGTTGGCTGAGAAGAAAAAATTGCCAACCAGATTGAGGATCCGCAAATGACATGGGTGGGGGCGATGGGAAAATCTGTCTCATGGGTTCGAATGATTAATAAGGAGCTCAACAATGGAGAGAAAAAAGAAGAGACTAAACACTGTTTTGGGGTGTTTGAACTAATGAACACGGCAAAACATTAAGTCGGTTCCCTGCTCCTGTGATTACCATGTCTCTGAATGTGTTATGTCTTGAGGTTGTGTAAGCTAGAAAAAGTAGTATGCAAACTTTCTGTCGTAGAACAATAAGCCAACAAAAGAGGGAAAAAATTTATTGATTTGTCGATGAAGAACTGTTTTGCTTTTGTGTAGCACAAGTGAGGTAGAGTTTTTAGGCAATTTTCATCATCTACCCTTTTGTCCCTGTAAAGCTACAAAACCAAGTTAAGTTATTTAAGCTCAACATATGAACTTCTATCTGCTTACTGATACTCTGATTCCTTGGTTCTCTCTTCAGATATGACCATAGATGACTGTCTTGTAATGGATGATTTTTCATGTGAATTGCAGCTTGGAGATCTTCGATCACCTTGAATTTGATAAGTGGGTTGAGAATGGTATTGCACCTGCGATAGAGTCCAGCCTGAGACTATATGAGAAAATTCAGGATTTAGGCTTTAAGGTTATTTTACTCACAGGGCGCAGTGAAAATCATAGGAATATTACTGTGGAAAATTTGAACAAAGCTGGTTTTCAGAGTTGGGACAAGCTTATTTTGAGGTGAGCACTTTTACCAGACATCTGTAAGATATAGCCCTTTCCAACGCACTGATTTTTTTTTTTCATTAAATGCTTGCGGATACTTTTAGTTCTATGGCGCCAATTGAAAATGATCCCTATGTGGCTACTGTGCATATGTTATCATTTATGGTTCAAGACTTCAAGCCTCAGTTTCTCCTTTCTAGATGTGCAGAAAAAACTGTATACATGTCAACAATAGTTTCTGCAGGGCCTCTGCATGGAAGTTGTGGGCATGTCAAATGTTTCCCTCTCACTGAAGCTGTAAATATTTGTTTAGATTTGTGATCTAGGAAGGTACTTCTAGTTACTAGTGGTCCACTTGAATGAACTGCTTTGGCAAACCATTCTGAATAGGATAGTATTTCCAGCAAATATCTCACATGTTATGGTTTTCTGAGTCCTGGAGTTGGATATGCTGCCCCCCCTCCATCAGTTGTGCACGTGCTGTCATCTTGCATGTGGTTTTACCTTCTGTTTTGGCTTGGTTATATGGTCTGGGGAGAATGGAATGCCCCCCCCCCCCCCCCCCCCCCCCCTCTTTCTCTCTCTCTCTCGTGTGCTTTCACCTGCATGTGTTTAGCTCAGCTGTTGTTTGGAAGACTGGTTGCGACAATTTCCTATGCAAAATATCTGGATTAGGGTCTCCAACTGACATGCTATGCTGACATTGGTTTTAAGAGTAAAAATGAAACATCAGACTTGACTCTCATATAAGGTATACCTTAGTTGCATGCCCTCCCCGCTTTTACCAAATGCTGGGATTGACAGTTATGATAACCAGACTTCTGTCGGGATGACAAATACGTGCTTGATAACCAACACTTTGAAATTCATTCTTTGCATTTAACTTGTTGAACTTCTCGTAGGGTGTTTCCTCAATCAATAATAGGATTGAAAGGGGCCATTCATTGTGAATCACTTGCCTGTTGTATTTCTAGTGATCTCTATGAGAAGTAGTTTTCTGTGGGATGGAGTATCAATTACTGACGCAACTACGTTATACTGTAACGTGCAGAGCTCCTGAAGATCGTGGGAAGCTGGCAACAATATACAAGTCAGAGAAGAGGGACAAGCTGGCGAAAGAGGGATATAGGATCCATGGTAATTCTGGTGACCAATGGAGCGACTTGTTGGGCACCTCCATGTCACGCCGGTCGTTCAAACTTCCCAATCCCATGTACCATATTCCTTAAACAAAAACAATCATTCAAATGTAGTACCATTATCGTATGTAATATGACTATCCAATTGATTGGGGTGGAATTGAGCCCTTAAATTACCATATCGCTTGAACGTTGTACCGCTTCGTTTGGTGGTCTTTTTATATTTCAAACCGTCAGATTAATAGATGTCGCTGATTGATGCCGGGGAAAAAGTTTATTTGTCTATTTCTTAATTTATTTTTGGTACATATGCTAGAACTTGGAGGATGTTGGATACGATACGCGAGCAAACAAAGAAAAGGAACAAAAAAATTGGAGTGATATGCCGTTCGCTGCAATCTAGCAGCTGGCCGGGTGAGATACTTAAGGGATAGAGATGTCAATTTGTATCTTTATCTATGTGTATCCATCCTATTTGATGGGTAGAAATTTTTTTTTCAATTGTATAAATTTGGGCCGGATTAGGTATTTTTTATTTTTGTACCAGTCGGGTATGAGAGATAGTACAGGTTTAGGGGTCTATTTTCTCCAAACCTGGCCTGCATATTATATAAAGCATATAAATATCTAAAATATTACATATATTATATATACATACCAAATTCTAGTTTTATACAACCTAAATATATAATATAATTCTAATTTAATAAACCTTAAAATTTACACTAGTATAACTAGGCTATTTTGTTTTTAGTTATGTTGTATATTCAAGCAGGTCATGCTTTTTTTAGTTTTAATTTTATATTATGTGATCACTTGTGCAGATATTACAGGTACAATACCTGCCCCAATGCATGGAGAGTTTGCACCAAAAAATCTTACCTGCTGCAGGTTACGGGAAGAGTTTGGGTGGAGTTTTTATATTAGGAGTAGGGTTTAAGAATCACTTTACTCTCCCAAAACTCAGCCCACTGACATCCCTACTTAATGATTCATTTTGGTTTCGTACGGCACTTGAAACCAACATGGAAGTTTTCAAGGAGAAAAAGGATCATCAAGGAAATTTTTCCAAGATAAGAAAGAAAAATTGGAGTTAATTGCATCCATGACCTCTAACATTTTATTATTGTACTCTTTTGGACCATATCCTATATTTTTTTGCATATGACATTCTTAACCTCATAGAAGTGTACCATTTTAGACCTTTTGTGTATGAAAACCGTTAATGTGGACAGAAAATGCCACTATGACACACCAGCGTGTGAGATTTGCCACGATGATACAATAATCAACTGCTAGCGATGATGTGAAAATGAAGAAAAATAAGAAAACAAAACAAAACAAAACAAAACAAAACTTGAAACCCTACCCTCACCTTACCTCTTTGGCTCATCCACCCCTCCTCTTCCTCCCCTTCTCCCTTCATCCGCCCCTCCTTCCCTAAAATCATGGAGGGCAGAGATTGGACGCGGCTTCTTCCATTAGACTTCTCTAATTTCTTGCTTTATTCTTCATAGCTCACATATTTTTCCAAACCAGCCCAGTGAAATCTGAGGCAGCAGCGGTCAAATGGATGGCCAAATCACCTACTCTAATCCCTTCTCAAAATCAAGCGATAATACCAAAGTCCAGCTACTTTGATCACTTATGGAAATTAGCCAAATCGCCTAATCTCTTTCACCTTAATCTCTCAAATTGAGCTATAATGCTCAAATCAAGAGATAACCCCAATTGGATTTGATTTAACAACGCCCAAATCAAGCGATAATACTAAAATCTTCCACACCAATTGGATTTGATTTGGAATCGGGTATGTGTATGTGAATTTGAACATGGAGAATTCATTGTTGAAGGTTGACTAGCCTCTAGGGATTGGAATCCCATAATGAGAATGCCAATTGGAATGGCAATGTCGACAGTCGATAACCTTGGTGGCTATGAAGGTCAATCAAACCGAGGGAAAGGGAAGAGACATGTGTGATTTTGGGCTAACCCCGTATAGTCCTAAATTTCTTTATTTTTTGCAACATAGGCCCTAAATTTCTTCAATTTTTGCAATTCTTGTGCCATTGGCCAATTGTAGGCAAGTTTTGACGTGGCAATGGTGCCACAATGGCAAATCTCCTATGGTGGCATGTCATGTGGTATTTTTCATCCATATTAATGTTTTTCATCTATAAAATGTCAAAAATAAAATACTTAAATAAAGTTAGGGACATCTTACGCAAAAAAATGCAGGTTAGGGTAAAAACATGATAGAATGATAAAAGGTTAAAGTTCACTGGCGCAATTTACTCAGAAAAGTTGTTTTAATTATGAGTAAATTGTGTTTGTGACCTCTAATCTTTAATTGTTGTACCATTTTGGGCCATAACCTCAATTTATTGCATAGAAAGTCTCTAACCTCATTTAAGTATTCTCTTTTGAACCTTTTGTAGATGAAAATTGTTAGAGTAAACGAAAAATGTCACATGGTACACCAATGTGCGTGATTTGCCATAATGACACAATGAATCGACGATTAGCAATGATGTGGAAAATGAAATAAAATTAATAAAAAATCTACAATTGCTAAAATAATGTGGTAAAGAAAGAAAAATATGAAAAAAAAACTTAAAAGTGAATTGGCAGAACCCTTTGTAGACCTTGCCCTTACACTACCTCCTTCACTTTCACTGGCCAAAAATTGAACCCCCTCCGAATCACTTGCGATTGTCAATCCTAAACCCTAAACATCTTTCACCATGATCTTCTCTAGAAGGTTCAGGAATCTCGCTTTTTTCTAGCCATGGAGTGGAATTAATAGACTCTGATTCTTCCCTCATTGCTTCCTCAACACACTCTCTCCCCTTCCTGATTCGTGACATGCCACCAAGTCTTCTTTTTCAAATGCAACTGCCCAGACCAACTATGGCCTTATAGTGCTTTGCCTTATCACTGAGCCCTTTTGTCAATGAACAGATTTGCCACACTGCTGCTGTCAACTTTAAAAATCATCTTTGTTTCCTATGGGTTCCAGTTGCTGAATCTAGGGATGTTATCACACTCTCTCCGATTATTGATGCCAAGAAGAAACAGGTCAAAACCTTGATGAAATTGAGGAAAGATGAAATTATACAAGCCGGAGGCCCAATTTTCTACCTAGACATCATACAAGTCATTGCAAGATGGCTTCAGAATCAGATCGAACAACATTTTAAAACAATTTTTATAAGATCGAATCATTTGGTCTTTGTTTACTTGAGGATTTTTGGCCAAATCGTGGTTTCAAGTTGGCCAAAGGTTAGGGGTGTTGGCCAATTCTGGGAAGGTTGACTGGCTTGGGGGTATTTTTTTTTTTTTTACAGTTTTTTCTTCATTTTCCACATCATTGATAGTAAGTAAGTGTTATTATTCATTATGCCACCACGACAAATCGTCTATACTAATGTAGCACATAACATTTTCTGTCAATACTAACAATTTTTATTCTCAAAAGGGTTAAAAATGAGATACTTAAATGATGTTAGGAATTTTCTATACAAAAAATCAAGATTAGGGAATGAAATGATACACCGGGCCACAGCGTTTACTCTTGTAATTATACAGCATCACGAAGCGAACACGTGGCAACGCGTATAAGAAATGGATGGCTCCTCCTTGCTAACGCGGCGCTACGCCATAGCTTATCGTATTGTCGGAAATTTATAAATGAAAAAAATCCACTTACGACAATTATTACGCTTTTTTCTTTTTTGAGTTTCCATTTTCAAATCCCATTTTGTTGCCACCCCGCTGCATCTTTATTCCCTTTTTTATATTTTTCTTTTGCTTGAAAAGACTGTCAAACCACCAAATACCAACCTTTCACAACGAACAAACACGAGTTTCATCAAATTTATTGCACTTTCTGCTTCGCTCTGAAAATTGTTCGCCGAGGGTCTCCGGCGACCTCCGATCGTCTTCTTCATTACATCCTATGAGTTTATAGGGGGAATGTGTGGCAGGCCCATGGAGAACGGAGTTTGCTCGTCGGAGTCGGCTGATGGTAGTTGTGATGTCTGGAGTTGTAAAGATTCCGATTCCTCTTCCGCCGATCACCTCGTCGTTATGATCCATGGAATTCTCGGGAGGTCAGTTTTCACTATCTTATGGTTTGTTCTCTCTGCTGCGGACTTTTTGTAATCGAATTCTGTCTGTTTCGGTTTGGGGCCTGCCCTTTTCCCCACTAGCTCGTTTTCGTGCTTCATTTCCTGCTTCTTTTGGTGCGAAGATTTTGATCCTTATGATTTGTGACACAAGAGGTTCTTAATTTTCATCCTTGTGGCCATATTCCTTGGTTTTGGTAGTGTAGTTTTACCTAGAGTTTGTTCCAAACTGTTTGCCCTTTCTTGAATAATTTGGTCCATAAGTTGGTTTCAGTTGCGTTTAGTTTCAGTTCGGTTTCGTACTTCCTGCTTGAAAGTATTTACTTTTATTTGTCGTGTTTTGACTATCCTGTCTTTTGTTAACTGGACTTCTCCAGTGCTAGGGATTGGAAATTTGCAGCCGAGCAGTTTGTCAAACAGCTGCCTGATAAAGTTTTTGTTCACTGTAAGTGGAATTCGATACGTACATTGATTCCAATCGGGTGTTCCTTCAACTCAGTAGACCTGGCTAGTGGTAATGGAATGTTGGGAGGGTCATTGGTTATGCAAATTGGAATTCCTTAAGTTTACTTCTAGGCCTTCTTTCCTTCTCTCGTAGTTTGCATACATGTTTCTAGTTTGATGGTTACAGGCAAGTAAGTGCATTTGCCTCACTGACATCATTATCTAGGATTTCTGCTGCAAGACTAAGCAAATTTCATTGATTTCCATCATTTGAATGTAATCAAGCCTCTTTTACTGACTTAATTATTCAGTATTAGAATAATAATCAGAATCATAGTATAGGTGCATAAAGCAACCAATTTTACAAGTTTCTACTTAAGATTGGTTATTTTGTTTTTAGGCAGTGAACGTAATATGGCAAAGCTCACTCTGGATGGAGTGGATGTGATGGGCGAAAGATTATCAGATGAGGTTTGCATCTGCTTATTGTGACTCATCTTTGAATAAAATTTGGCCCTACTAATGTTTAAAATAACTGGAATTTGCTTTCCAATCTTGTTAGTAGCCGAGAATTCTGTGTGTAGTGATATTGCTCTTACTTTCTAATGGAAAGGTTTATGCGAACAGGTCCTGGAAGTTATCAAGAGAAAACCAAACTTACATAAGATCTCCTTTGTTGCACATTCTGTGGGTGGACTGGTGGCAAGATATACAATTGGAAAACTTTACAGACCACCTTTAGGAGAAGCTGCGAAGAACTCATCAACTAACACATACAATGAGGATTTGAGGGGTACAATAGCTGGCTTGGAGGCTATGAACTTCATCACTGTTGCTACCCCGCATCTTGGTTCAAGGGGTAACAAGCAGGTATCTTTAGTATGCATTTAGACATTTTTGCAATCCTAAATGTGTTTAGGGTTATTTACTTTCTTGCAATATGATCTTATGTCAACTGACTGCTTCTCGTTATGTACTTCTTTTGTGGCTGATATATATTGGTTTCCTATCATGGAAAGCTTTAGTTCAACTTCCCCAATGTACAACTCCCTCAATGATCTTTCTGTACAGGTGCCATTTCTCTTCGGTGTAACTGCTTTGGAAAGAGCTGCAACCTCTATAATCCATTGGATATTTAGGAGAACTGGTCGACACCTTTTTCTTACTGATGATGATGATGGAAAGCCTCCATTGCTTAAACGCATGGTGGATGATTGTGGTCATCTCTGTTTCATGTATGTTCTTAGCTCAGATTCCAATTCATTCATTAATCTGGAGTTTTGAAGTTGCATCATGCTGCACAGATTGACCAGGGGCAATATTGTGATGCAGGTCTGCACTGCGTACTTTCAAACGCAGGGTGCTTTATTCTAATGTTGCATTTGATCGTATCCTTATCCACAAATACTGTAGTTCCACTAATGTCAGCCATAAATTATAGTGACTATTTTTACTTTGTTTTCGTGATTCAATTTAATAATAGATATAGTTGGCTGGAGAACATCTTCAATACGACGGAATTCTGAACTGCCAAAGGTGTTATTGCCTACTTGAGTTTTGTGTGGTTCTGTTTGTATTTTATACTTTCTGATGGCACTTGGAAGTTAAAAATGTTACCATCTTTGTTGGATCAAGTGGGATGAATCTCTGAACAAAAAATATCCACACATTGTACACGAAGAACGCTGCAAGGGTTATGACTCCAGTCTATCTGAGCCTGGTTCAGTAGAAGAGGATGGTTCTGATAAAATTGAAGGTTTGAGCGGTAGCTTTTCACCATGGTCAGATGGCATTTGTCCTTTTATATTGCAGCACTTGTCCTTGCTTTTTCAGATCTCTATTGTTTTAATCGAAATGCTTCTCTATTTACTTGGTCCTCTGGTAGTTGTTCCTTCTCCTCTGTCATTATGGTTTACTTGAATGAATTTATTTTGCCTTTCACTAATCCATGCTGTTGCATGTTCATTTTTGTTGGTTGTCACTGTAGTTAATGAATGAAAAAGAAAAGCTGATCCTTGCCTATTATACTGTTCTGAGCATTTCCCTCATTGCTGTCATTCCTTTTATTCATAAGATTTATAGTAGCATGACTGCTGCAACTGGATAATATTTTTGCAGAAGAACTACTTAGAAGCTTATCCCGTGTCTCTTGGGAAAAGGTAGATGTTAGTTTCCATAGCAGCAGGCAGAAATTTGCTGCTCATAGTATCATACAGGTAATTACCTCTCCTTCATTTGCGAGCATATTATGTTAACATTTTCCACCATAGGTGTTGTTACTTGTACGTGTAGGAGCTCACTAGTGTTCTTGATACATGCAGGTCAAAGATGAAATCACGCATGTAGAGGGTGCAGATGTCATCCAGCATATGATAGATCATTTTCTTACATGATGTTAGAAAATATGTTTCTGGCATGAGCATGATCGGCCCTATTGGGTCAGCATTCAAGCTAGAGGGTTGGTGTTGCAGGTCGACGAAACACAACCAACCCAGTGCCTGTGAAACGAAGGCCAATTTGAGGTGGTAGAGTGAATAAAAGACTAGCAATGAATTTTTTTTTTTTTATCGTTCTTTGATGTACACAGGATGCATATTGATGCATAAAATGCAAATAGAATTTCATCCATGTGTCGTATTCGTTCTACCCACTTGCGCTATGTGGTTGATGAGATTTGAAGACTTGCGACGGAAAGGAAAATTTGGCAAAGTCCCCGTGGAGTGTGTTTCGGTGTATCTGAAATTAAAACGCAAGTGGAAAAAAAAAGGTGAAAACTAAACGCAACTGTCTGGGACCGGTAGAATGCTGTGCATGGAAGCAAATTGTCATCCTAAACGCTGGAGCTGATGTTATTTATGGATGAGTAATCAGCCCGTTGCAATTGTGTCTTTTTTTGTTTTTTCGTTTGGTTCACATCGGCTCATATTGAAATTTCTGGATATCTTCAGTAAGCTGCTTAGTACTAGACATGAATAATTTGGTGATCAAAAGTGTACCTTAACCAATCTGAAAAGGCCAAAATGCATATATGGTCCTCCAACTTTGCTGACTCAAGTGAGTTAGTCCTTTAACTTTAAATCAGTGTGATTTAGTCCCTCAACTTTGAAAAATTGAGCGAGTTAGTCCCTTGTTGTACATAATCACAAACGGTGTTTCTTTGTTACTCTTCGCCGTCAGCAAATCGCTCCAGCGCCGCCCAATCTCTTCCCCACCGCCGTTGACTTCCTTCTCCTACCCACCTCATTCTTCCCCACGCCGTCAGTCTTGCCTCTCTTCCCATTGCATCGGTCTCGTCTCCCGTCTCTCGTCGATCTCACATCTCCTCCTGGTGGTTCCATTATCCATCGGTCTCATCTCTCGTCAATTCAGAAATCCTATCCGTTAGGAAATCGTCGATTAGAAAATCTCTCACCGATCCGGAAATCGTCGATTAGAAAATCTCTCGCTGATCCGGAAATCGTCGATTGGCCATTCGATTGTTCAACGCCTCCCGTGAAGTCACCGATTCGAAAGGTGCCGATTATGGTGACAACCGCCGGTGATTTTGCTTCAGACAACTGCCTCTCGATGATCCCTCAGGCAGACGCCGCCTCTGTCAACATGACTTTAATGCCATGTCATCCTGGAAGACGCTTTCTGTCATGGCTCAGACTAATTTGTTTAATTTAGAGAAGTTGAGGGACTAACATGCTTAATCTGAAAAATTAGAGGACTAACTCGCACTAAGTCAAACAAAAAGGACTAACTCGCCCGAATTTGTCAAGTTGGAGGACCATATATGCATTTTGGCCATCTGAAATCCAAAACGGATGAAATAAAAGAATTAATATAGTAGCTAGCATCTTCAGTTTTAGCGGCTGACCGGCTGTTGCAAGACCGCCTCTGTGCCATTCAACAGTAATTTGGGAGAAGTATAATTTGGCAGATGATAGTGGGAGCCACTTGTTTGGTGTGATTTAGCCACAGCGGCATGGACAAGCTGATGTCTTCATCTCACTCTGTCGCTACATTGAGCGAGGTTATTGTACATGGGATAGCATTTATATGATGGCATGAAGTTGTTTATTTCAATTGGTAAAGTTACAAAAATCTCCCTGTAGTTTGACCAAACCTACAGTTTGCCCCCTCTATTTTGAGAAACCTACACTTTACCTCCTATATTTTTATGCTGCCCGATAACAACTTCTGAAACTGTATTTAAACTATATGGTAATAATGCTCTAGTAATTTCAAGATTTTTAATATTTTTTTTACAGTAAACCGACCTTTAAAAAATACTGATATATAATTATAGGTGGAAAAGTACATTTACAGAAAGGAAAAACTGATAGTTTAAAATATCTATTAGCTATAAAAAAAAATACTGGATAGATTGAAATTACTGGAAGATGATTATCGTAGAGTTTAAATACAGTTTCAGAAGTTGTTATCAGGCAGTATAAAAAAATGGGGGGCAAAGTGTAGGTTTCTCAAAATAGAGGGGCAAACTGTAGATTTGACCAAACCACAGGGGGGTTTTTGTAACTTTACCATTTCAATTCTGTGGGAGCTACGGAAAGCCTCTGAGGTTGTGCGGAGGCCAATGCCAGCACGGAACTCTATTACTTATTGCTTTTCAAAGTTTGTTTTAAGTCTTCTTCAAATAGACAAAACGAATAAGAAAATATACGAATGGAAAAAACAAAAAAATTTCACTCACACATGTAAGAAGAATTGTGGTAAATTAGAATATTTTCAAGGTCAATAAATATAATGTTTACTAAAAGGAACATTTGATCTAAACTGACTCTTGCAAGTAAAGATAGATTTATAACAATTGATTTCTTAGGATTAAAACCAAGATAACCGCCTTCAATAATCTCTTGCAGACAGACCTCCTAGAGCTTCTTACTCTTATGTTAAAAAATTTGAACATTAAGGCCAATTTGTTTTAACTTAAGCCAACTTAATTTAAAATAACTTATTTTTTACTTGAAATCAATTTCATTTGAAAAATAATATTATTTAGGTGAAATAATCCATTGATTGTAAAATTTTTATAATACTATTAAATTTTTTTATAAATTTTTATTTTTTAAACATTTAAAAAAATTCATAGAAATTTAATAACATGATAAAAATTTTGTTTCAAATAGATTATTACACCTATATAATATTGGCTTTCAAATGAAATTGGTTCTAGATGAAAAATATTTAAAAATAAAAATAAGTCATTTGAGATTAAGTTGACTTAAGTTACAACAAATTGGGTGTAAAAAAATAGGAGTTAGAGAATCCATAAAACAAACCTTACATTCTATATATAAATTTGATTATGCTATTCTTTTTTTTTTCCTTAAAAAAAAAAAGACAAACATCTAGACGACAAGAAGAATATGGAAAATTTGTATCAATACATAATCAAATAAGCTTAGTTTCTCATATTTTCAGTTGAATGTAATAGATCAAAAAAGTTTAAATGAAGATTTTTTGTCGAAAAAGAATGGAGCTAGATAACGTTGGTTAGCTGATTATATACACCAAGAAGAAAGAAAAACAATTAAAGAATTTTGGTATAAAAGAATCAGAAAGACAAGGAAGAGTTTTTGTCTGTGTGGCTTTCTGATCCTTCTTTTTTATACCGGAAAAAGAAAAAGGGAAAACAGAAGTTAGACTCTTCTTACTCGTTTTGTTGTTTTGTTTTAGTTGAACTTGTTGAAAAAGTACAAAATCTTGCCACTAATGTTTGGCTGTTGAATAGAATTTCCAACTAAAGGTTTTTGGATAATAACATGTCAATAATATTATAGTTTAGAATGAGATATATCACTAATGTTATAGTTTGAAATTCAATATGTCGCTCACTATTAAAAAATTAAGAAAAAAGGTAAAAAGTAATAGATTTTGAAACCTAATGATAATAATGTAACTTGTATTCCAATTTACATTTGTTTTTCTTCTGCACAACTAAAATAATTAAAATATAATTTTTTAAGGAATGTTTGAGAAACAAATTTTTTCAAAAAGAAAAAACAAGGGAAGTATAGACCTTACGCTTAAAAATTGAAAATCATGTTGCTTTCACAAAGTTTTCACTTTTAAATTTTACTAGAATTATTTTTTAAAATTTTCGAAATATAAAATTTAAAATAGAAAAAAATTTATAGCAGCATAATATAAAATAGGAAATAAAAGCATTAAATGACCTGCAAACAAACATTGAAAAATTTCTTGCTCTAGTAGTATGTTTGCAATGTTTGCAATGTTTGCAATGCTTGCAATTTATAGTACTTAGTTAAAAAAAATGCGTGGCTTTTCAGATGTTTTCTGTTTCAGAAATATTCACTTAGAAATTTTCATTTTATTTTTTTAATTGGTATGCAGAAAAATGGAAAAATAAAATTATATAAAGTACTTAAAGTTTGTTAAAAGTTGCATTATCACATTATAATTTCAACACCTACAATTTTCCCTTTTTTCATTAGCTTTTTAACAACCAGTTGTATATCTATTCCAAAATAATAACATTAATGATATATCTAGTCCCAAACAATAGCATTTAGTAGGATATTAATTAAAAAATTATTCAATGGGATTTTTCCTTTGAACTTATCAATCAAAATGAGGTGGGGCAGTCATAAAATTTTGATAACTTTTCTATTTAAATTCTAAAACTTTTCAAGTTCCTTTTTAAGTCATAAAACTTTTAAAACGTATAAATAGTTAGTCATAAACCATTAGTCACATATTTTAGAGTTAACTTTAAGACTAACTGTATATACATTTTACAAGTTTTTGGACTCAAAGAGAAATTTCTAAAATTTCAAGACTTAAAATAGAAATTCATAATATTTAAGGATTGAAATAAAAAATTTATAAAAGATTTAGGACTAAAATTGGTCTTTCCATTGGCTTTTGTTCTGTTGGAGTTTCAAAACATTTTGGAAAAATACCAATTTTTCTTTCATTTTTTTTCTTCCAAATGCTTTTCAAAATTAATCATCCATTTTCTTAGTGAAATTTTTTTCCCCCAATTTCTTCAAAGAAGATTTAATATTTTTTTCTGTTTATGCATCGAATGATAAAAAATCACACATTGTGGAAGATTTCTTTTTTATTGTCATTTAAATTAATGCAATGTCTAGCCTGAAGCATACTTGACATACAAAATTAATTCTTTTTTAATAGGTCCATTAATAAACTTTTATAGTTTGAGAAAATATTCTCTTATTTATCCTTTTGGGAAATTTCCAAACTTGTTAATAAGTTTTTATTTATGTATAAGTGTGGTGGAAATTACTTTTTAATGACTAAAAATATTTATTTTGAGATATCTTTTATTCTTTGAAAATTTTAATCATCCTTTAAGATATTCAAAAGAAAAATATTTTTTTTATTTTTTTTTACAATAAACATATATTTTTAGCCTTTTTTTTATTTTGAAAAATGTAAGAAATTACAAACAGAAAGCTATTCAAATGAAAAATAAAAAATTATAGGAAATTTTTATTTCTAAAAAATTATTTATCAAGTTTGAGGGGAAAAACCACTTTTTGCTCTAAATCATTTTGTAACTTTTCTATCTAATTTCTAAAACTTCATCAATTTCTATTTAAGTTCTAACATGTGAACAACTTAGTCCTAAAGTTAACAATATCAGGTGACTAACAATTTAGTACTAACTATTTATATAATGGAAAAATTACAAAAAATTCCTTGTGATACGGCCTAATCAATCTTTAAAAAGAACTTATATGCATCTATAGAAATGACAAATTGATAGTTAAAAATATCTATTAACTACAAAAAAATATTATAGAGATTGAAATTACTAGAAGATGACTATTATATAGTTTAAATATAGTTTCAAAAGTGTTATCGGACAGTGTAAAAAAAATAAAGGGTAAAGTACAGACTTTTAAAAATGAAGAGGGCAAACTATAAGTTAGTGCAAACCTCATAAGAAAATTGTAAGTTTCCTTATGTGTATTTTAAGAGTTTTAGAACTTGAAAACTCGTAAAATTTTAGAATTTAAATTAAAAAATGATTAGGAAGAAATGTGTTCTTAGTGCGTCTCTCTCAATTCTCAAAGAAATTGTGGACTATTTGGTTAAAATTGAAAAATTGAAAAAATTTAAAAATTCGGTTTGATAAATTTGGTTTTGGTTAAAACCGAATAGAAAGAATATCAATTTCGGTTTGGTTTCGGTTATGAGTATCCGTTATTTCAGTAACCGAAAAAACTGAAATTTTTTTATATCATATTTGTGGTTTTGTTGAGTTAGTTGACATGTTTAGAAGGAGTAGGGGCTGAGTGGAAGAGAAATAGAAGATTGGTGGCTTTAATTGGGGTTTGCTATCACCAGAAAAAAAACACGTTGACGTGTCTAATGCCTCAGCCCTCCGCCCTTCTTCCTTTCCCTGCCTCGCTTCTGCCCTTTGTCCTCGTCCTTCGACCTTTCCTTCCACTCACCTCCACTCTCTCCCTCTAGTCTCCTTTGCCCTCCGCCCTCCGCCCTCACCCTTCCCTTGCCTCCGCCCTTCTTCCTTGCCCTGCTTCTGCCCTTCGGCCTTCCTTTTAGGCATAACCTTTCTCTAATGGCCGCTAGACAGCTACCAAGAAGGATGCTCCCACCTCTAATCTAGCCTACTTTTGCGTTTAATCTGAGGGAGATAAACACAAAAATCCATAAATGGTCTACTGATTCTTGTTATATAATTTTTTGAGTCACCTATGTTTATTTGTTTTACAGATGCATCACTATATTTGGATTTTATTTTATTTTGGTTATTTCGATTTTAAATTGAGTCGAACCAAATATTTTAATTCAATTTTACCTCTGTTTATAAGCTTAATTTAATTAATTCAATTTCTAATTATAAAAAATTAAAAATTAAATAAATCAAAAAATTAAATTTAATTTAAACTGAATAAACTGAATAATCAGTCTTACGAGACGCCTGATCCATACGAAAAGTAACAAGAAAATTCACTAAAACTTCGGGTAGAGATGTTCAACGGGCTGGACTGGACCTGCCGGTCCTGGGCCTGAGATATTTGGGCCCGGGCACAGCCCGTGTTGACACGTGCCGGTCCTAACACTGTCCCGTGCCGAGCTGGGCCGAATCCGAGCTGGCCCGTTGAATTTTAAATTATAAAATTGTAATTTTTATTTTAATTTTAAGTTTTAGTTTTAATTTTTAATTTTTAGTCTTCACTTTTAAATCAATAACTTAATAAAAATAAGAGTTTGAGAGTTTTTTTTATAAGTGATATTTTATAATATAGTTTATCTTAAATTCTACTTCATCTAACCTAAATTAATCAATTGTCTGCAAAGAGAAAAAACTTATTGTACAAGTTAAGACTTAAATCCTGACCCATCACGTGATATAATGATATGGATGTTAATTGGATTATAAGTCAATCAACGTGTACTAAGAGTTAAAACCTACTGGCTATGGACACGAGAAAAAAAAACAGACTAGGAATCTTCGGATCGATTGTCTACTTCTTATAATTTAATATAAGAAGCTGTCCACTTAAAATGGAAGGTGTCACTTTGGGAGTAAGATTTGTTTGTTTTCGAAATTTGAGCCTTAATTACGAATCCTTCTTATTGCTTAAACTCTTAAAAAAGGCTTAAATGCACCAATAGACCCAAAACTTTGAAAACTCAATGAGTTGGTCATTCAATTATAACTCGGTTAGCGGTAGCCCTTTAACTTTGCAACTCTGTATGTTTTAGTCCAAGATGGGGGATAAACTGTCTAAACTAGACTTTTAAATTAATCAAAGGTTAAATCAATAACTTAATAAAAATAAAAATAAAAGTTAAGAAATTGACCAAAAAATTTGGAAACTTTGATATATTTGATTTTGAGTTAAACCATTTTTTTATCCTTTATTAAGTCAATTATTAAAACCTTAAGGACTAAAGTTATTTCTTTATGCTAAAGAAACAAACCATGATTACCAAGATTTTACTTTACAAGACAATAAATAAAATAAGGAAAAAAAAAACTAGATTAATATTTATTCTAAGCTTATCTTTATATTTTGTATAATTACTTATTTTAAGAGTAAAATACCACCACCGGTGTGAACTTTTATTAATATTAAAGCCAAATAGCACTTACATACCATGGAACGGGCTTTACATTACTCAATAGCGAAACGTTCCATAAAATTAAATGTAAAATAAAAGGTACGATCTGTGTTACACAGCAAAATCAGATTAAATACAAAGTAAGTAAATAATGAGCAAGCAGTGGATTTAAGCATCTATCTCATCGAGGTTTTCCTCGTCAGAACTCTTGTGGTCTTATAATCTGCAAGCTGCCAAACCCCAATCACGGTTGCATATACAAACTTCAACTGCATCTGGTGACAGCCTTGCGAGTCTCTCTGAAATGACACGCTTTCCAGCGCTGAAAGCGGACTCCGATACAACGGTTGATATGGGAACAGCTAGAACTTCTTTGGCAATGATGGAGAGTATTGGAAATTTGTTACTTCTTGCTTTTCACCAGTCTAGAATGTCGGTCTCACTATTCTCCCAAACAAGGTTAAGGTATGCGTCCACTTCAGTAAGACCGGATGCGGCAGCACGGGGCCGTTTGAGGAGTTGTTCAGCTGGATTGAATGACAATGAGCCCGATGAAGACCCGATGGTAGATGAAGTAGTGTTTGCAACCTTATCCTTATGCCGACTGGCATATATCTTAAATAACTCTCGCAAGTGCTCATCAATAGAGGCAGTTATAGCATGAACAGAAATATATGTCATCTCTAGGAAACTATAATAACCCTCAAGTAGCTGTTGCGTACCTGTAATTCTTACGGTCGGGTCTAGTGTAGCTGCAAGTACGTAGATTGGGGGTATAGTACTAAAATATAAAATTCATTTATCTTTCATGGCCTTAATTGTGTCTTTTAAGAACTCGTCATCTTTGTATTGGTTAAAAACCCATGCAATGTTGACCATATGCATTAAAACTTTGTGCGATGTGGGATAATATACACCGGAGCAAAAAACAGTGGCATAATAAAAATAACGCAGCACAACAGCCAATTTAGACAGTTTATCCTACATCTCTTGTTTCAAAATCGTTTTCTTTTCTCTGACATTTATAAAACATGTCATGTATGCAGCAAATGGCATCGCATCCATCAACATCTCATAAGTGGAGTTCCATTGGGTAGGGCAATCAAGTTTAAAACGTTTCCAACTAAAATCGAGGTCATTTTTCAGACAATATTGCTTAAACTCTTTAGAAACTTTGGTCATTGACTTTAAATAATGGAGTGCCCACCTAATTGGAGTAATTTTATTACCCAAATCTTGAAGACCTTTTTGAATAGCTAAGTTTAAAACATGACATATACACCTAATATGAAAAAATGCGGCATCACGGACAGGTTCTAGTGATTCCTTCAATGTCTCAGCCGCGACATCGTTGTTTGATGCATTATCAAATGTTATGCTAAAAACCTTGTCATGACAAAAAAATTCTTTTAAACTTCCTGAAATTACATTGAATATGTTTCAACCAATATGATCGACCTCTATCCACTTAAATGCAATGATACATTTTTGAATGACCCAACTATCATCAATCCAATGTGCAGTTATACAATAATAATCTTGTTCTAGTAGTGAAGTCCATATGTCACTAGTAAATGAGATAGAATGATCAAAAGCAGAGAAGTATGCTTGTAAGTTTGATTTACTAGCTTCATAAATTTTAAATGCATCACTCCTAGCAGTGGTCCTAGATGTTCTTTTAAAAACAGAGTTTAAGTATGATGTAATCCATTTTTCCATATGTCTATCTTCCGATTGTGTAAATGGTTTTTCAGTTAACATCATCCATTCTATCATGTCTTCTCTACAATCTTTTTGATTAAATTTAAAAATATCTGATCCGCCGGCACTGCTTGCAAGCTGTGTCTGACCGCCGGTACTCGTAGCTGCATCTGGACATAAAGTCGGATGCTTTGATTCCATGTGACGTCTCAGTGTTCCTGTGCCAGTGTTCTTCTTGTGTGAGAGCTTTTGCTTGCAATGTTTGCAATGTGCGAACCTCGCATCGTTTCTATGACTATCCTTCTAAAAAACTTGGTTAAAATGCTCCTAAACCCATGCGGTGCGCCTTGACATTTTACCTTCTGTCGGAAGTTCGACTTGATGGCTTGTCGGGGTTTGTTCAGAACCATCTCCTCCACCAACATTTCCTGCTGTCGTTGGCTCCACCTCTTCAATGTCATCATCAGAAAGTTGATCGTCGAGCCCCAAGTCGTATTTACTTATATCGAATTACTCGTTATTGTCAGTTTGTTGGATATGAATTCCACGGGTCGCCGGTCGGGAAACGGAAAAATGACCTCAAATCGGTGCAGGATGAAGAGCTTGAGGCATTTCCCTTTCCTCTTGATGCCATTTGTGTGAGGCAAAATTGAGCAAAACACAAGCTTCGAAAATAATTGAGAATTGATTGAGAATGAAGAAAATAATATTGACTGCTTGAAAGAAATGAGAGAATATATTAGTAGAGAAGGAGAGATTGCTAAGATTGGTGTGAAGAAATGGTGGAAATGGCCTCCCTATTTATAGGGGAAGACCTTTTTTTTTTCCCAAAAATACCCTTACATACAAAATAGTTGTTGGAGAGGGCAAAAACATGATTACAAGGGTCAAAAAAAGGCAAGGAGTCGTTATAGGGACTAAAATTGTTATTTTTCCTTTTTTAAAAAAATTTTCTGAACGTTGGCCAACGGTCAGCTCGCTGCCGTGCCGGGCCCTGGCGCCTCCTAGGCCGTGCCGAGCCTACTTGGCTTCCCCCCCTCTTCCAAGCCCATAAACGGCCCAAATGAAGCCAGTCTTATGCTGTGCCCGTGCCGTGCCGGTCTTGACCGAGCCTGGGCCGTGCTTGACACGAGCCGGTCCCGAGCTGGGCCATGTCAGGACTGGCCCAATGAACACCTCTAACTTTGGGACGGAGTGTGCCGTGTGCGTCCAACACTTGTCATGACCAACTAGCACTCGCTCCTGCTCCGCTTCCTCAATAACGCCAACACTTCACCAAGTCTGTCCGTAGACTCCGTATACTGTTCTCCTCTTTGCAATTTTCACAATCTTTCAGGTGTCTACTTCCATGGATCTCTCCATTACATCTCCTCTGTCCAAACCCTCTTCTTCGTCTTCTTCTTATCCCTCGCTTCATTTCAAATCGCCTCAGTCGGTGCGCGATTCTTTTCCGCGTACCTTGGACTTTAAATCTACAAAATCTTCCCAGGCCCAGAAGCTGCTCGTTTCGCGCCATAACTGTCGGGTCAGAGCTCAAGTTTTGGGTCAAACGACGGGCGATGGAGCCCCCATTCCGAATCAGTTGCCGGACGACGGTTTTGTCCTCGATGACGTTCCTCACCTGACCAATTTTCTCCCTGATTTGCCGGTAATTTTCGGATTCCGTTCGTTCTTTCGGGTTGCTCCACTCATTTGCTACTTCAATTCGCATTAGTTCAGTGGCATCTCCAAATTGTTTGGTAGGTGATATTGTCAACTAGGCTGAAGGCTCTAGAAATCGAGATTGAGTTCTCATAATTTGACGGCTTTTGCATATTTTTTCTGTTAAGATGGTTCGTTCATGCCGCCGACTCCGAGTAACCTAATGCAAATCTCCTCCTTGCGAAATTATAGCTATTAGGTGCTACGGCTTACACCTGGCACTCAGTCCGTATCTGGTGGTCAGATTATAGGAAATGAGGAGCGTTTGTTCTTGTTGTGTGTCCTATCAGGAGTACTTGAGAATGTGGCTCTACGAAATCCATGTGAATTTGGGAATCAGAATAAGAAATGGATCTCATTTTGGGGCATTAAGATCTTTCAGTTTGGTTTAGGTTGCTCCATTCTTTTTCCTATAGCACCATGTTCTGACCTTTGGTAGGGTTTGTAATTCAAATTGCATTTATCTTATCTTCTTTTTTAGGTGCTTGGTTTTGATTCATATCCATCTTCATTGTTTTTTCAGTCATATCCCAGTCCTTTGAAAAAGAGTCAAGCATATGCTGTTGTCAAGTAAGCCTGTTTCCTGCATAGTGTGATCTTTTTCCAAAGTTGATACAGTTCATTTTGGAAGCTTTATCTATAGATGTTCCTCAAAGGTGGTGGTAAGGTTTTCGTTTAAACTGACAGCTGATCTCCCGACTTTCTAGGCAAACTTTTGTCAGTTCAGAAGATGCTGTTGCCCAACAAGTAAGCATTCCTGGAACTTTGGAAACAGTAAACTAGAAGCCGAATCACATACTTATTGTGTTCAATGATATCTATCTCATTTTAGGAGAATCAGATTGTGGTTAACACAGAGTGATAATTTTGTATTTTCAGATTGTGATCAACAAGGGGAGTCCTAGAGGAGTGCATTTTAGGCGTGCAGGCCCTCGAGAAAAGGTATGATTCTCCTGAACCATCTCATATGACATTGTAAAATTTATTTTGAAGGCAGTCAATTTTTTTTTATTTTTAGTAGGTCTATTTCAAGTCAGAGAAAGTGCGTGCTTGCATTGTAACATGTGGTGGACTATGCCCAGGAATAAATACAGTTGTTCGCGAGATTGTATGTGGCTTGAAGAATATGTATGGTGTTGATGATGTACTTGGCATTGTGGTGAGTTCAATTTTTTCTTGTGTGCATGTGTGTGTATAACATTTTATATTGTTTCAGGGGAATCTACAGACTAACAAATGGTAGTCTAGCAATAAAAAAATGGTAGGATTCCCCATTGTTTTTTATTATGGTCCGAGCTGATATTTTAATAGGCATCAAACATATATTGATCATGATTCGTGTGTACGAATTTATAATGTCCTAAAATTTTGAAAATTTTAAAGTACCGTGCATTTGATTTGACTGCCATGATACCAAAAGAAAACCTAAGGAGAACAGGTTTTCAACTACTTTCTTTGTTGCCGTAATATGGTTATCATCTCTCAATAGCCTGTTTAAGCTTATTTTGAAGAGAGAAGAAAAGGAACTAAGTGATAATGGGGACTATCATAGACCACTCATGTTTTGGAGGGACCAAGGCCAATTAGAATATCTTGAATATTCTAGGGAGAATCAGAATGTCCTTTCTAAGGTGTTTGATTTTTGTGATTAGAAATGAGAACATACAGGATAAAGTATGGTAGTCCCAATTCAGGGTGAAATTTGGCAGTCTTGTTTTAGATTGTACGAGCTTATTCAAGGTCAAACAATAGATATGAGTGGTGCAGAGGAGTTGAAGTTTGGTTACTTGAGTGATGAAAAGAGGTAACGGCAGACCTAATCTTACATGGGTGGAAATGATGAGAATTGGCATTGCTTTTTAAGAGCTTATATAGGAACTTTTCTCCAACTAAATGAATTGAAGGAACAATAGTGGCTGGCCTTACTAGTTGATATTAGGCTTGGATGATTAATTGATTGGGGAGTTGATGCTGGGAAGTGAAAATGAAGTATATCCAAAGGAACTCCTATCTCAAAGGCTTCGTTCTTAATATCTCCATTTAGTCTGTTTTCTTACAATTTTTATTCTTGTTATTGTAGTTAATGTGAATGTAAAATGGTTGTGTATTCTTAATTTACTTGGGAATTCCAGGGAGGTTACAGAGGCTTTTACTCTAGAAATACTGTCACATTGACACCTAAAGTTGTGAATGATATCCATAAACGCGGAGGCACCTTTCTTGGCACTTCACGTGGGGGTCATGATACCCAAAAGATAGTTGATAGTATCCAGGACAGAGGAATCAATCAGGTATTTGCATTGCCTTTTCTTCTGTTTCATTGGACCTGAGGAGGGAATTCAGCTATGTCAGAGGAAACTTTTCATCTTGATATTAATTTTAGGTGTATATCATTGGAGGGGATGGCACTCAAAAAGGAGCAGCTCTCATTTATGAGGTGACTAAGCTGTCTCATCACTCATGTCTATTATGCTATACTGCACTTTAGCTCCTTTTGGTCCTCAAATTATAGGTTTTTGCAGGAAGTTGTGAAGCGTGGTCTTCCAATAGCAGTTGCCGGCATCCCTAAGACAATTGATAATGATATTGCTGTAAGTTGGACTGCCTTTTAAACTTTGAACACTAAATAGGCCTACATTATTCATGCCAACGAGGTGGCCAAATATTGTTTGAGTAAAGACAGGCTGCGAGTTCCCATCAACCAAATTTCTTGCCTTCTAGCATAACCATGTGGCCATTGCTATTTCTGTGTAGACTCTACTTGAGCTCCATATACATTGTCTTAGGTCTACTTACTCTAAAGTCTCTAGGTTTTAAAGCAATTCCCCACATTTCCTTCTTTTGATTCACCCAATCTTAGTTTCATCAGTTAGAACTTAAAAGTATGCAATCCGTGGATTGTAGACACCGTGGAACTTCATCCTTGATATTTCTAGAAAGCTCATATATCAGTAAAGTAAATAAATTTCCCCCTTGTGCCAAGAGGGTGCAATCCATGAACAAATAAATTTCTCTATTCTGTAGCTCATTAGTACTTTCCTTTGTTTAGTCCTCCTTTATTTTTTACATCTCAATATTAATTTTCTTGTGCTTGATCTTAGGTGATTGACAAATCTTTTGGCTTTGATACTGCTGTTGAAGAGGCCCAAAGGGCTATTAATGCTGCACATGTGGAGGCAGAAAGTGTGGAAAATGGTGTTGGGATTGTCAAACTCATGGGAAGATATAGTGGTCAGTACTTTTCATCTATATGATGTATTCTGTGGTGGATTGTCTCCATTTGGATTTGATATTTTGTTATTTTATTTCACAATTTACTTTTCCACTACACTCTTAACTGTTAGTCATGCAGGGTTCATTGCAATGTTTGCTACATTGGCTAGTCGAGATGTGGTAAGGCCAGTTCCATTCTTAGGGCTTATGCAGATTTAATTCTTATAGAAGTTAGTATATGTCTAATTCTGTGACCTTTTTTTTTTGAAAGTCTGAGCCAAAATTTTCTTATACAAAAATTGTTTTTGCAGCATCTCATAGCAATAATAAAGGCCTCTTGATGGAGCCTAAGTTAATTGGTTCATAAGTCATACTTGCCATTGTAGTAACCTAACATGACGTTATCTGATACTGGTTTTTGACATTGACAAGTTGAGTAGTTGATACGGATTCAAAGCTTATGCTGCTTAGAATTCTATGTGACATGATTGCTTTTCTAGTGATGTTTATAATCTTTCACGTTTGAAATGTGACAGGACTGTTGTTTGATTCCAGAGTCTCCTTTCTATTTGGAAGGTGAAGGAGGGCTCTTTGAATTTGTTGAACAGAGGCTAAAGGACAATAAACACTTGGTCATTGTAATTGCTGAAGGAGCTGGGCAGGAATATGTTGCTCAGAGCATGCACGCAAATGTTGTGAAGGATGAATCAGGAAACAAGTTACTCCTTGATGTTGGCCTGTGGTTATCTCAGAAGATTAAGGTAGATTAAAACTTTTTTGCTAATTTAACTTCATTGCACACTGAGATGCTTTAGATCGTTTGGTGCAACCCTTTCACCTTAAGAGTTAAGACTAATGTTTGAATCACTGGGGTGACAAAAATGCATCTGTCAGTTATGTAAGAATCTATGCTTTCTCCCTTTGTACCTTGTAACCTACCTCCCAGTATTCAGGCAGACAATGTCTGCTTAATCTATCCAGATTAGGCGGGGCTCAATTGAGGCTTCTAGACACTGGAGGTCATATAGACCAAAAGAGAAAAGGAGATGCTTTGGATAAGTTTCGATTTAAGCATGTTCTACTTCAACACAGAATTAGATAGTTTATTTTAATCTATCACAGAACTAACAATGACAACAACTGCAGCAAAAACAAGTTCTGAATGATTTCTCCTGGCATTTTTTCTAGATGCCAATTATTTTGTTTAAAAAAGGTTACATAATTTTCAATAGACATACTGTGAAGAAAGTTATTTAGGCCCGGAAAATGGTCAGTATGGACAAATTTTAATTGCTTGCTCACAAAAATTGTTCATATATTTCTGGAAATTGTGTCAACCCCAACTGCAAGATTTCATGCATATCAATTATCATCTCAGAAGCAATTTCATTGTAAAGGACTTGCCAAAAACCTGTTTGTCGTAATAAACTATTTACATCTTGACCATTAAAACGTCCTGCAAGTTTTCTGTTTTAACATGAGATCTTAACACAGATGACATGAAGGGAAATGTATATTTTGAATGTTATTTCAGATTCTCATCATCCTTTTTTTTTTTTTAATTTGTGTTTCAGGACCACTTCACAAAAGATCGAAATATAGCAGTAAATATGAAATACATCGGTAAGGTTCATGATGCTATCGACTTTTTTTTCTCAGCATCTTTATGTTTTTCAATGATTAGTCTGGATTCTGGAATACTCCAAACTGATTTAACAAATTTGCTTCCAGGAAAGAGTTGAGTAGAAGATGAGAAGTTTCCTCTCTTGTGTTCTTCTCTCTGCTTGCCTCTTGCACTATTTCTCTATTCTGTCCCTCTTTCTGCTTTGTTAGTGCATGAACCGAAGCTGATTATGGAGGGAAACAATAATGTGACTGGGAGAAGTGAAAAGGAGGTATAGAATTAGAATGAAAATGAAGTATATAAACAAAAAATTTATACCTGGAGTTCCCATTTCCTCAGGTTATTTGAAAATAAGGTTTGAGTCATTAGATTTTATGGATCTATTTCAGAATCACACGTTTGTGTATGAGAAGAATTTTTTGCAATTTATGTGCCATGTGTTGCAGTCTTTCTGTTTATTAATATCCGGCACTCCCTTAGATCATGTGAGAAAGGAATGAAGTTTGGGAACATGTGGTGAATCATGCCTGCCTCCATTGAAGATGCCTCTGGAATGGTTCCAGATCCACTAGTATTTGGTCTTGCTGCTACTGCATCATGTGAAACTGTAATTCTGGCAAATAAATAAGTTTTTTGTTCTACGGTGAAACTGTAATTCTGGCATATAAATAATTTTTGTCCCAAAATGCTCGGCAAATCACGGCTTCTTTTGTTTTCTTGTTGAACAAAAATTTTCTTTGCACTATGTACCATGTAGCCATTTTCTATTAACGTTCTTGTGACCTCACTTTCTTCGACCTCTTTTGCATTGCAATTCATTGAATAATTTATGTTGGATTGGATGTCAAATTTCTGTTGCTCTTTTTCTTATTTAGATCCAACGTACATGATAAGGGCTATTCCAAGCAATGCATCAGACAATATATACTGCACACTCCTTGCTCAGAGTGCTGTCCATGGAGCCATGGCAGGGTACTCGGGCTTCACTGTTGGACCTGTAAACAGCAGGCATGCTTATATTCCAATATCTGTAAGCACTACTTCCTTTGTGTTTGTTCAAAACTGATGGCTTTAGCTCGTTTCTTACTGCATTTCTATCATGACATGTATAGATCCTCTGATCAGTGCCCGTTTACCCAAACTTTGTGAATAAGACTAACTGAATTGATTTGAACGATGATCTTTCTAATCATCCATTTATTGGCCGTAGTTGTATTTTTGAAATTTAACTAGGCCAATAATCATAGATCCTTTTATGACAGTGATGGTGCGTGTGTGAGATTTAGATGGTCTAAAACGTTTTAGGTTTGTGCTCTTCACCACCATACACCTTAGGACAGAGTGAGCCATTGGCTGAGCCTGTCAGCATCCATGTGGTTTTGTTAGTTCAGCTGGCTAGCATTGGACCAGTTGTCATGTGTTGGCCCTGATACTTCTACAAGAATAAGGTTGCTTCTGCCTCTTATGTTTACACACGCTGGTCGCTTTTTGGTATGCAGCATGTGACTCAAACAAACACCGTGAAGTTGACAGGTCGTATGTGGGCTAGACTTCTTGCATCAACCAATCAACCTAGTTTTTTGAATAGCTATGACCTGATGCAAGAGCAAAGTGGTGGGGAGATTGTTGACACCATCGACTACAATAGGACTGCTTAGAGTTTTCTTTTCGCAAAGACGGATGGCTCAGGTTCAAACAGGTCAGTAAGGGCCCCTCTATTCTTTGTATGATTTCACTGGAAGCTCTTCGTTGGATATGGTTTGAAGAGATCAATGGGGCAGATGGATTTAATCACTTGTACACACTAGTTGTCTCGAGCAGCCTCATTTTATACCAAGGTTACAAGTCGCGATTCTGAATTTCTGTACAATTGTTATTAAAACGCATATAGAATAAAGTTTAGGGAGGCCATATATTATATTCAATATTCCCTCGCAAGAGAGCCATGTTAAGGGAAGACATTTTGTTTATCTGCAGGCGTTTATTGTGTCCGCAGGACACTTTACACACCCACACACACACTCTGTGAAATTTAGCGTTGTCATCGACCATGAGTATTCTACTTTGTAACACAAACATATGGCAATGTCCCCAGATTTATTCCCAAACCTTAAGCTGACACTACAAGAAACTCTTCTATCATATAAAAGTATTTCATGTTTTTAAGCATTAATTGTGTCTGTGACCCCTAACATTTGATTATTATCTTATTTTGGATCTTAATCTTAAAACTTTGCAAGGGAAGTTTTTAACCTTAATTTTTTTATTCAATTTTAGATCTTGGGAGGATGGAAAGTGTTAAAATTAACATAATTGATCATGTGGCACTTCAGTATGGGGCAATTTATTACAGTGACACAATAATCAATTGTTAACGATGATGTGAAAAGAAAAAAATTAATAAAAAAATAAAAAAAAATGCAAATGCAAAGAAAAGGCAAATAATTAATTGTCATTCGTTCATGCCCTCTAGCCACCATCGTCTGTTCATACTAATTCACCTCATGCCCTTGTAAGATTTCACTGAATCGCAGAAGCTTCAATTTTGTTGAATTGTAGAAGCTTCAATTTCATCATCGCAAGAAGCTACAGATCTTCATTTGTCAAGGCTTCAATTTTTCATTCAATAGCAATGGCGGAGTGAATGGAGGACTGAGCCCTTGCTTTGGTAGAGGCAATGATCGTGGAAAGGCAAAGGATGACAGTCGGTGACATTGGAGCTGGTGGGGACCTAGGGAAGACGAGTCACGATCCTCCTTCTCTTCTTTGATTAGCATCATTGGTGGCTGGAACTACTTTGGATCGACGACTTGCGGTGTGACTAGGTGGTGGCAGCAAGCAGGGACGATTGGCAGCGGTGGAGCAATGGCTAAAAGCGTCGATCAGGGGAATGGAACTTCTAAGGTTAGGGAGGGTTTTGAATTTTTTTTATTCTTTTTTCTTCATTTTCCACATCTTTACTACATTTCATTCATTGTGTCATGTGGCTAATTGCCTCACACTAGCATGTCACATGACTAGTTCTATTATTTTTTATGCTTTATGCCCTCCAAAAGTTTAAAAAGAAACAAAAAATTAAAGTTGAGGATTTTCCATGCAAAGTTTTGAGGTTAGGGTTTAAAATAAGACAATAATAAAAGTTTAGGGGTTATAGATACAATTAATCCGTATCTTTAACTTAATGGAACAAGTCACTTGAATATATTCTCTATAGTATTTCATCTTTTGGTGTTCAGAGTTTGTCATGCCATGACTCGTTTCCTACCAATGATTTACAACTAGTTCATTTTAACTAAAATCAATTGAATCTCAAATGGCTTATTTTTATTCTTATATCTTTTTTACTTGAAATTAATTTTAATTAAAAATTAATATTATGTTGATGTAATAATTCATTAAAAATATAATTTTATAATCTTATTAAACTTTTATGAATTTTTCTAGTTTAAAGCATTAAAACAGAAAAATTTATAAAAATTTAACGATATCATGAAAATTTACTTTCAAATAGATTATCAGATCTACATAATATTAATTTTCAAATAAAATTAATTTTACGTAAAAGAGATATAAAAGTAAAAATAAGATAATTGATTTAAATTAAAATGAATTAACCTTTAGTTCAGATGCAATTATGAAATAATAATATAAATCAATACATAACTTTAGAAAAGCATATTTTACAGATTGATAGAGCAAAATTTGGTCAAAGTAAAATTTACAATACCACTTAAATTCATAGTCTACCCGACTACATGTCATGAAGATCAATAATTGAAGCGGTTGTACTTGTGATGTGATCCAATGTATCGTTTACAATTCAATCTCACATTAATATTTTATAGATTTATTTTTTTATTTTTATTACCGAATAAATGTGAGGCGCAGACTAGCAGTTAGTGATGAGTGAGAGTGAGCAGCAACTTGTCCTTGTTGGCTTGCAAGTTGCTTTGTGTCCATGAGGCACAACTGTCTGTGTGCCATCATCCCGTACGTATACGTGTCTATCGGAGGCAGATGGGTTCCCGTTCCGTTACTTCCCAACCTCCGGTGCCAAGACAAAATTAAGGCGACTGCAATTAAGACTAAAGAGAAGAGGGGACCCTTTCCTTTTGTCAAACTTTTGTTCTGCTCTGCCTCTCTCTCTCTCTCTCTCTCTCTCTCTCGCTCTCCCTCATCGCTTCAGAGCTTTCGCATTCCAAACTGGACCCTAAAACACTACACTATGCACCGGCACCCAAAATATCTGCTGTTTTCTGGAACCCAGTACCAGTAAGTCAGCTTTCTTCCTTTCAGCTGAATTGGTCTTGTCTGTTTGTGTGGTTTGCTGATAAGCTCGAACATCCATTAACTACTCTGTTCACGAAATTGGAAACAACGGAAAATTAAACCTCATCCCATAGTAATTGCCCTCCTTCCCCCTCTTCACCGTTGGATGGGACACTTGCATTTCTCACGATAATGGTAATTGACTAACTTCAGTTGTCAGGTCAACGTTTTGATGGTAAGTGTCCGCTCCATTGCCCACAAACGGTGGCATTTGCTCACAAACTATGATAATCAACTTGCCACCAACGTTTCTTTCTGACACCCTGGTCGACAGAGTAAAAGGAAAATATTTATTTAAATAGAGAAAAAAAAAAAGGATGTTGTCAAACCTACAAAATAATTTGGTTAAACTAATGTGGCACATAAAGGTTGGAGCAAAATTGCATGTAAAATTCATTTGAAGGTAAACTGTCCAATCATCGATAATTTGCTAATAAATTTAGGATCAATTCATTTTAATTTAAGTTAACTGACTTATTTTTTATTTTTATATTTTTTTTACTTGAAACCAATTTCATTTGAAGGTTAATATTATGTAGATGCAATAATCCATTTGAAAGTAAATTTTTATGATGTTATTAAATTTTTCTGAATTTTTATTTTTTAATGCCTTAAACTAGAAAAATTCGTAAAAATTGAGTAAGATTGCAAAAATTTTATTTTCAATGGATTATTGCAACTAAATAATATTAGCTTTTAATTAAAATTAGTTATAGATAAAAAAGATGTAAGAATAAAAATAAGCTATTTAGATTCAATGAACTTAAGTTAAAACACAATTGAAATGATAAACCATAACTTAATATTTAATATCATTCTACACTTGATTAACATATATCTACAAATAAATATATAGAGATTACAACATAAGTAGGCTTATAACTCTCACACAGTCCTATACTACCATCATTAACTCTTACATCTAACTCCCTCACAATCTAAAAATATGAGAATTACAGGTGAATTCTCATCCTAGCCCTCTTGACCTCTAAACTTCTCCCTTTGTTAAAACTCCTACATCTTACATGTTCACTTAATCTACTTTTCTTTGTTGGAACATTTTTAAGTTCCATGTGTAGTTTGCAAGTTTCACATAGATAAAAAATGTATTTTAGTTTTTTGGTTTTAATTGATTTTATAAATTAATTAAAATCCAAAAAATTGTAACTCTTTTAGCAATTGTATCCTTTGTAAGGAGCACATTTATTCATGAATAATTGTGTCTTTATGAAGAAACACATTTCTTCATAAATAATTGTGTATATTCCAAGAGACACATATTTATGAATGATTGTGTCTATTAAGGGAAGAATTGTGTTTTTCCATTTTCTATATAAATGAGTCATTTCACAAATTTGAAAGAGATTTTTCATAGAGCTTTGTTGTATCCTAGAGGCATATTCCTGATCATTATTATACTATAACCCATAAAAATTTAATCTACCCCTAATTCCCTTATATATAATGTATAACCTAATCAAAAAATTAACTAATTTGCCCTTGGACCAAAACCCACCCTTATCTCCTAAAAAAGCTACCTCACTGCCGCCATCGCTACCATTGCTGTTGTTTCCTCCTCTAATGAGCCGTCATCATTGCCTCCAGATCTTGCAGCCGCTCACCTCCGAATCTCATCATAGCTTGCCGCCCCTTGCCCTTAGATCATGTTGCTGCTCGAATCTGAATCTTATAGTCACTTACTCCCAGATCTCAGTGTCAGTCATTACTGCCCAAAATTGCTATTAGGTTGGTCCTCCCTTGCCTACACCCCCAGTTGTTCATAGAAATAACCTACAAAATTGTCAAAGACAAAAATGAATAAATGTTTGACGTAATGCACAAAATGTCTACAATTAAATGTAAATATGTCTAATATAATATGTCGAAGTGTCAGCAAGTAATATATAAATAATTTATTATAATTTCAAATAAAAAATGTATGAACTAATAAGAAAAAGTATCTGATTGAATCTTTAAAAATGTCTAAATAAATATGTAGAAGTGTCTGACTAAATAACTTGTGAATAATTTGTTATCTTTAGAAAATAACTATTTGAAATAATAAAAAAAATGTCTAAACCAATAAGAAAAAGTATCTGATTAAATATTGAGAAATGTCTAAAGAAATATGTAAAAATGTCTAACTAAATAACTTGTGAATAATTTGTTATCTTGAGAAAATAACTGTTTGAAATAATTAAAAAAAGGTCTGACTAAATATATAAAAGTATTCAAATAAAAATGTAAAAGTGTCTAAATATTTAAAGAAGTATCTAAATAAATATTTAAAAAAATTTCAAGTGAAATACAAAAGTGTCTTAACAATAACTAATAAAATAATTATTTTTCTTTTGGAAAACAAATCACAATCAGTCTTCATTGATCTCTCTTTTTCTCACTGCCCACAATGGCCAAGCTTACCATTGGCCAACCATATCCCTACTACTACCAGCCAAGCCAAGGCCAGATTGGAGATCTGAAGCTCTTTCTGTCGTCACCTTGTTCTATCATCTAGCCAAGCCTGATCGGAGATCGCATCATCTTCATGTCTAGCAGCAATTGTTTTCTTGATCTATCGTCATCGACTTCTTGTCCACCATCTCATTCATTGTTGATCTTTTTGTCACCAATGTCATGTTGTCCGTTGTCTCGATTGTCACCCCCTTCGTGTTGATTTGCCACCGTCATCGTCTTGTTTGTCGTCTTGTCCACCATTTCAATCATTATCCTTTTGTCTGTCATGGTCATCATCTTGTTCGTCGTCCCAATCATCGCTGTCATCGTCTTGCCCACTGTCTCAATCGTGCTCGCAAACCTTGAAGAGTTGATCTGAAAAAAGCAGCAACTGTGATTTAGGTTAAGGTATGGTCTGATTGAAATTAGCTATTTTAAAAAGGCGTAAATTTGGGAATAGCCTACAATTTCTAATTGAACATATGTCCACTGTATACATACATTATTCCTAGTACTTTAAAATGGGGGAATGATTGTCTTTAGAAAAGTAAAATCATTTCATACCTCAAAGCCTTTCTTCCTCTCCACCATCTCTTTTTTAATTTTCTAACAATCTAAAGACAATTATTCCATGAAAATGGAAATAAGTGTTGATGTCAAAGAGTGAGCTTTTCAATTTGATGTTAGAATTCACATGTGGAAACTTGGATGGCTATATGGTTATAAAATCTCTATAAATGAGACACTCCTACAATTGTTAAATGTTTTGATACATGTATGTTAATACAATCAGTACATATTTAATTTATATGGTGACTAATCATTGTTTTATTGTTTATTGAGCATGAAATTGAAATGGATCCATTTTTTAAAAGTTCAAATATGACGAACTCTGACAATAGAAAGCTGTATGTGGATCCTTTATAGTGATTGTTTTATGACCATTATTGGTTGTGTGGGCTTTACACAATTTGACCTGAAAAAAATTACCACATAATTTGTGTGAACCAAGTTTGTTGCAATTTGATTGGGTTGAGCCATAAAATATATAGGACTCATAAAATTGTCAAATAATATTGAAAAAAAATATTATTGAAAAAAAAATATGAAAATGCTATTGATGGTTTCATGTATGTCGCCATAAATTATACAAGAGTAGATATAGAATATTTTGTTTGCTATATCCAAGCAAACATGACAAAAAAATATTGGAAAGTAATTCCAAGAGTTTTGAGATATTTTAAAATAAAAAAAACTTTAAAGTTGTTCTATTCAAATTATCACCCCATGCAAGAATGATGTGTATTGGAAATTGAGTATAAAATACTAGTGAAACAAAACCACTTACATGTGGATTTTTGTTTATGTGAAAGCACTATGCAGTTGGCATCCAAATTTGTATTACTAATTCAACTCAGGGTTAAAGCCTGTAGCTTTGGGTGTTGAAGACAAGGAATTAGAATGGTTTGAATATTGTTATTTGGAAGAGAGATATGACCACAATCGATGCTGCTAATTCCTTGCATTATATTGTTGAGACTATTATATCAAAGTATATAGTGAAGTTTGTAACGAAAAATGTAGACATATTAATATATGACATGATTATGCTATGATTAATATTGATGGTGTGATCACTGTTATTTATATGAAATGTGGACATAACCTGGTAGAGATTCGGTTTACCTCTACAATGGGAGAAATGAAATTTAAATCCTCAATAAAAGCACCTGTAATGAAAACCTAACTTTAAATTAGTGAACACTAATTCTAAACTTCAATGAGTAAAAACAAGTTATAGTTATGTGCTTATATGCACAAGATAAGTCTCATAATTTTGAAACTAGTGCAAACAATTGCTGTAATTGGTAAGATGAGTTTGTACTTTTAATGGAGTTACCGCAATTTGTGTTTATAAGCAACTGAGACAAATTAAATAATGAAACTTTACTTATGTAATATCGAAGTGGTGTTGCTTCAATTAAGAAGATTGATTGAGGAATTTCTTATAAATATTACAGAAAACCAAGATTAGCACATTGCCATATATAATATTGCTTAAGCAGAAGAAAAATATTAAATTTTGACAAGTATTATGTGTGT
Source organism: Aquilaria sinensis (assembly GCA_005392925.1). Lineage (NCBI taxonomy): Eukaryota > Viridiplantae > Streptophyta > Magnoliopsida > Malvales > Thymelaeaceae > Aquilaria > Aquilaria sinensis. The sequence continues at coordinate 97,889 of SMDT01000431.1, forward strand.
TATGTCTCCGGTTTTAATACAAGGAGTTGAGGTTCAAATCTTTGTGATATTTATAACTTCATTAGAACTTTGAGATATATACACTAATTGAATATTCAAATCAAAAGGTACCTTCTTGTATGCATAATATATTGTTTGGTGAACATTAACATGTAACTTACAAACCAGTGGGGGATTATTGGAACATTTTTAAGTTTCATGTGTAGTTTGCAAGTTTCATATAAATGGAAAATATATTTTGGCTATTTGATTTTAACTAATTTTATAAATTAATTAAACTTCAAAAAGTTGTGGCACTTTTAACAATTGTGTCATTTGCAAAGAACACATTTCTTTATGGATAATTGTGTCAATTCAGAGAACTATGACTTTTCTAATGATTGTGTCTTTTGTAAGAGGTACATTTCTTCATGAATAATTATGTCTATTTTAAGAGACACTTATTTGTTAATGATTGTGTTTATTTAAATGAAAAAAAATTATTTTTTTTATTTTCTACATAAATGAGTCATTTTATAAATTTGAAAGAGATTTTTCATACAGTTTTGTTGTATCTTCAAGGTATATTCCCGGCACTTTATAGTGAAAATTAATTATCTTTAAGAAAGTGAAATAATTTCACATCTCAAAGCCTTTCTTCATCTTCATCATCTCTTATTTTTTTTAACATTATTTCATACTCGAACTCTTAAGAATAACCTGTCCAATTTATAAACCGCATACAAGTCCAAACAAAATAGAAAATACTAAACGTAAACAAACAAGTAATTCCAAAGCATCATCACAAAACAAAAAGCTAAACACAAAGTCACAATCTGCCGCGTATCTTCGCATTAATTCAGGTCAAGTCACTAAGCTCACAATTTGCGCCAACGGACCAATCGTTTGGAAGCAAGAAAGCCTTATCAAAGTGTTAGAATAGACGGGAATCAACATGGTGCTTAATATCATTGTATACCACATGGTATACTAATTATTTACAGTAAGTGTACTATGCAAATAATGTTATAATTTATTATTTTTTCATGTAAATTATTGTGATATTATGTGATATTTCATATATTGGTCACTTTTTATACATTTTTTATCAAAATTTTACAGTATACAACAAAATATCGTGAGGTCCATACTTTTTCTTTTGCTTTTGTTTTCTTTTTTTCTTTTTAAATCATGTATCAATAAATTAGTTTTTTTTTTTGCTAAGTAACATTTATTTTATTTTATATATAATATTTTTATGTTTTTTGTATAAAAAATATAATCATTCATCATATATATTTTATTTATATTTGATAAATTATGATGAAACAATTTAGAATGCATGTAAAAAGGTGCAAAAAAATATTTAATTTATTTTATATTAAAATAATGTCTAATATTTTTTTATAAAAATAATAACTGTAAATAATACTATATACCATACAATATACCTTCAAGTTATGTGGTATAGTATCCCTAGCGTAACAATACTTAATGCCTTAGGTATCAATGGTGAAGAAAAAGATGACAAGGCATTGAGAATGGCCCTGAAATTTGAGTGGGGGAAAGAGATAGGCTATTTAATTTTTTTGTAGAAGCGTTCATATTTTTCCATCTGATGGCCAATAAATTTTGGTCGTTAGATCCAATATCTCTCTATGATCTATCCTTCTTCATCTTCTTTCAAGCTTGGTTCAGGCTGGACTTTTTTTAGCAGTGGCTCTTCTTCTACTAATTCATTTTAACCGTTAATTTAATTTAAAATAACTTATTTTTATATTTATATTTTTTTACCTAAAATTAATTTTATTTAAAAACTAATATTATGTAGATATAGTAATTCATTGAAAAGTAAATTTTTTATGAATTTTCTAGTTTTAGGCATTAATAATAAAAATTTTATAAAAATTTAATAAGATTATAAAAATTATATTTTTAATGAATTATTACATCTACATAATAATAAATTTTAAATAAAATTCTTTTCAGGTAAAAAATATAAAAATAAAAATAAATTATTTTAAATTTAAAATGGATTGACCAATCCGGTCATCGTGTGTTATGCTTTAAGCTAAGGCTGTAAGGGCTAGACAGTAGACATGTTATAGACGACGTTTTCTCCCTATCCCGTCTTGATTTGAGGGACATATTTCCAATGGAGCGACATCGACCCTTTGTCGGTACCCTCCCCATTCCTTTCCTTTGCTTCGTTGTCTCTCTCCCTGTATATTCCGTATATTCCTTCATGAATTTTTCGATATGGTAATGTATGACTGACCTCGATTTTATGTTAACCATCGTCTTGCATTAATATTTATCTTTGTTAAGTTAATAAGTCGTTGAAGTGTAGCCAAAGCCAAGGGAGTAGATATTATTAGTAGATTGTAGCACTTGTCTTCAGTACAGACATCCAAAATGTACAGCTTTTGGCGTATCTTCTATCTTTTTGGAGATTGTACCTTTTCCTTCTAATGTTTGATAAAGATATAACATTAGTTTCCGGTGGTTTTAAAAAGTAAATTTAAAAGTGTTAAGTCAGCACTTAGTCAAAAACATGAAATAGATTATTTGGATGATTAACTCAAAAAAATTATATTGATAATAATAAAAATCTTAGTTGAGATTGTTAAGTAATTGTGAACAATAAACTTAAATTATCTAATAAGTGTTTAATAGTTACTTCTTTTTTGATGGATTAAATTATTACTCGATTCTCTATTTATATGGCAAAATTTCCTCTTTTCTAATGTTATCTAACAGTTTTAGAGAATTAGGAAAAAAATTGTAACATCTACAAGGAAAGAAATGAATGTGTTATTTATTTACAGTTAAGTTGGATTAATCTATAACAGTTTATTTTCATTTTTATAGTTGCACGGAATCAATATCATTTGAAAATTAACTCCACTGGATAACATTTTGTTGGTTAAATTTTATCAAACTTTCTCCTTTTCTAGGTAGGTAAGTAAAAAATTCATAAAAATTTAATTAATTATAAAAAAGTTATTAAATCTATTTTATATTTATGTATATTAACTTTCTGATGATAGTGACTCAAAAAAATCATAAATAAAAAATTAACAATATTATTATTATTTTTTAGCATTCAGAAGTACCATAACAAATTACAAGATAAAGATATGCTACTATTATTAAAAAAAAAAAAGGAGAATGACAATTTTTTTAGACATGGGGATCCGAAATAGATTATTTGTTGTATAGCTGGAAAATTGGAGAGAGTAGAGTGTAGTTTTCTCATTAATTAGCTATTTATTTATTTGAAAAAATTGGCAAATCACCCACTAGCATTATCACTATAGCATAAATTGGCTACTATTATTTTTTTGCAATTAAATCTATCACTAATATTTGCAATCAAGTGAAATTTAACACTATTATTTTGAATATGGACAACTTAGCTACATACAAAACTAATAGAGAGTTTTAAATTTATAACTCATATTCACCCCCAAATGTATGATGTTGTTGTGTGCGAGTGGTAAATACGGGTATCATCTTAAGAGATAGAAGAGATTTTACCTAGAGTTAAGTCCTAGCTACTCACTACAAAGTTAAGTTAAGGGAAAAGTACAAAAAAACTCATTGTAGTTATGCGTCTGGACCAATTTACTCATCATTCTTTTAAGTGGTGCCAATTTCCTCATTGAAGTTTTAGTTTGGGCCCAAGTACTCACTAAAGTTTGAATTGGATACCAATTACGCAACTGATGTAACTGACGGTTGTAACTTTTCTTTAGATGCTAGAATATTCCGTTTAAAAATGATTATATGGAAAAAAAAATCGGTTTAAATGGCATGCCAATTAAGCAAAACGTGGCATTTGGGGAATTATGTGGCATTTATGGAAATGTGTTGCATTTAGCAAAAATGGGTCCTCCAGCTCCCCTACCTCCACCGTCGAGCTCCTTCTTCATGACCAAGCCCAAATCCTCAATCATGCCCTTCCACCATTGGCCAATCATCCTGGCTCAACCTTTTCCTTTCCATCCCATCTCTGCCCTCTACAGCCTCTTCTAAAATTGGTAGCTTGGTTTAGGGCTTCCATCAAACACATGGTGTGCTTATAACTCAAAGCTCGATAGTGTACACGGCTATCCTGTACTGGCCCGGTACTACCGGCAGAATGAAGGGTGTGATGTTGGCTCATAGGAATCTAATCGCAATCACAACAAGACTTCCACATGGTGGTGTGAGAGAAAGAGTCGCCAGTAGTGGTCATGTACATGGTGTGGTTTAAATTTGGGAAAATGTTGAAGGTTGTGGTAGTGAGTGAAGTAGTAATGGTCATAGAGCTGTTTGAATTGGGGAAAATATTAAAGGTCATGGAGGCTTTCCGAGTGAGCTACGTGATGATGGTGTTGTCGATGGTGGTGGCAATGGCTGTGGGGAAGCTTCAATTTGAGTTTGCTGGAGTGGGTTGGTTGCAGGGGGCTTCGCTTAGGAAGGACACCATTGCTTCATTTAAGAGCAAGTTCCATTCCGCCATGCTTGCACAGGTTGACAAGGTGAATGAGGTAGTGTGGTTGGAGTCTTTAAGAGTTGATAGGTCAATTTGTGTGATTTAAGAAAGTTAAGGGTTAAGTTGATAATTACATCACCGCACCATCATTCTGTTTACACGTTGGCACTAGTAACGGTTCAATGATGAATTTAGACTTGAACCAAAACTTTAATGAGGAAATGGCACCACTTGAAAGAATGATCAATAAATTGGTCCTGAGGCATAACTATAGTGATTTTTTTTAATACTTTTCCCTTAAGTTAAATAAGAACTAATGCTAACTTAAGGTCTAGGCTATGTGAATACTAAGGTAATAAGGGTGAACAAGTACTACACTAAATGCTAAATTGCCAAAAAAATAAACTAGAACTAAGTAATATTAAATATGAATAAGTTAACTTGATTAAGAAGATTATATCCCTAGGATTTCACTCTTTAACTTGTTACCTAAGTCAACTGAGGCTCCAGGGTACTAACTTCCTATGTGATGTGAGGATTCAACCCTTAAAAGTCTTTTTCTTAAGACTAAGTTTTACTTACCCAAAATTAACTATGGTATTTCTCATGCTCACACATTAATCTAAGATGAATTAAGACCTAACCTCATTTCAAATAGCTAATGGGTTCATATATTACCTTTAATTCACAATACCCATCATGTTATACTCTTCATTTCCACCTCCGTTCTTCTTCTTTCAAGAATGAAGTGAGATTGTAAGGTGGTGAAGTGGCCAATCAACACACAAACATTAGGCACAAAAGTAGGCAACATAAGAGAATCAATATATATGAAAAACCTCAAATAAACATTAGATAATAAGTATCAAGGGTTTCTTTATAAAGAGATACAAGAAAATTTACTCCATATCCAAACTAGCCATAAACATCTTGCTTAAGTTAAATCCAAACACGAAGGAAAATACAAGAAAGAAAAGAAAAGAAGGAACTAATAAAAACCCCTAGAAGCTCAAGTCCCTTTAGCCTCCAAGAATCCCTTTAGCACCTTCAAGTAAGCTCCAAGCACAAGTCTCCAATGGTGGCTCCAAGAGAGGAAGAAAAAAGAGTTTGGTGAATGAGATGAACACCCAGCACTTGTTCCAGAATTTTTTGGCTCAAAGTTTGCTACCAATCTTGCTTTTGCCTCACTTAACACTTTGGATAAAATCCCCCAACCAGTGGTAAGCTAGAATTCAAATATGGGGTGGAAGACAGTAAAATCCGGAAACAATGGCATTGCATCACCAAAACAGAGGATGTGGCGGCACCGTGTTGCCATCGTGTTGAACGGTGTTGCCAATGAGCCTTCTTCAACCTAAGTGTTTATAACGTTACTGATGCACTGCTACATTCTTTAAGATGAGTTGACCCGTTCACGACCAAATTTGCTTTGCTTGATCCCGCTTTATTTCGACACATCAATGATATTCTCCAACTTGCATAAAGTGGGAACAAAGCGAGAAACACTAAGGAATGTGGCTTGGTATGATAGGAATTGAGGTTAAAGTTGCCAAAAAGTCAATTACTTTGACCATCACATTAGGCACCTATCACTTAACATTTTTGCATTGTCATAAATAAATCTTTAATTTTTATTTTACCCTCTTAAAGTTCCTAACCTCTATATTTTTATCCTAAATGTGGTCCATCTGTCAATTTTTAAAGTTAACTTTAATAGAATTTTGTGGAAAATTTTAACTTTAGTCCCTACATCTTTTTCCTCATACTCAAATTACCCTTAACATGCAAATTTAACACATCAACCCTCCCTCTCATCCATTTAATTCCCCAGAAAAAAAGCAACTCCTTAAAAAAATTCATTCTATCCACTGCTGCTACCATCTCCTTCAATCTTCACCAGCTTTTTCCCACACCTACCACAAGTTCTGACTTTCCATTGTCAGTGAAATCGTCATTGGCATCGGGCTCGTCGTTGCCAGGCACATTCTGCTTGAGCACAATTTTGCACATCCGTAGTGAGTCGTTGAAAAACATTTCTTCTGCTGCCATTGCATCATCCAATGGAGTATCTGTTTGCCATTGTGTGTGTCGCATTCAAAAAGCTACCACCTTTGTCAAGTTCCTGCAATGTTCAGGCCATGAATACAGATGGATGTTCTTCCAACCATTATTTTTACACTCATGCCATAAATTCTTCTTTGATACCAACTTGAAAAGAGCGTCAGCAATTGCTTTTTGATCCTGATGTGATCCTATCACGCAGCAAGTCTTCAATTTGATCGCCATCCTTTTGTGCTTCCGCATGTTTTGGAAAATCAACAATTTCCAACGCAGAGTCATTGGAAATCAGGCTGTTGGTAAATCATGCGTTGGAAAAAAAATTCTAACGGCCTAATGATAAGCCGTTGGAAATTTCCAATGGCTTTTTTTTTGGAATTTTTTAAAATAGTGAAATAGTTTTCCAACGGTTAAGGCCGTTGGAAAATTACCAATGGCTCACACAGATGGAAGTTTCCAACGTCTAAGGCCGTCGGAAAAATATTTCAAGACAATAAAAAAAATTATATCATTAAATAATTTATATTTATTATTTTAAATATACAAAATTATATTTTACATTAGTTCAAAAATTTAAAATTATTATTACTAAAATTATATTTACTGATAGCCGAAGGACTATCGCCTCTCTCGCCCCGTGCCTCCTGTCGAAAGCAAGGTAACCGGAGAGTTAATGTCACCCTAAGGAGACACTATCACTGACCTCGAAAGTAGCAAAGTCAAGACGTGTCGAACTCGGGACTTCGGCTAATACCTTAGGAACTCCAAAAACGTTACCAGCTCCCTCGGGGGACCAAGTGGATCGCCTTCGGAGGCGAAGGTCTAACTATTCCAAAACAGGAGAATAGTTGGCCCGAAGGTGAAACCCCCGAGCTAGGGGGCTTCCCGAACTAGTGGTACACCGGCTAAAGAAGGACGCCTGTACCAAGGGATGACCTCACCCAGGGGACCTCGGGAGTACGGCAGGAGCATTTAAGGAGCCTCTGATATGTCATCCACAGGCGCTACACGCCGCCTGGAACAGCGGTCTGACACATCCACGCCGTCCAGGTCTTGTCACCACCTGTCTCGGACCAAGGCTCGAGGAGCCTGCAAACAGCCACTTGTCCCCTACGCCCGAAGGTATAGGAAAGATCTGACCGAACACGTGTCATGATTTGAACGGACTGAACACTTCTATAAATACCAGGAAACAAACCCTGGCAAGGGGGACGCTCCAGGACCAAACCTCCTTCTTCTTTGAGAAAACACGAACAGGCAAGGCCACTAGAACCTTTAGTGCTCCCCCTTTACCTTCTCAAGGCACTGACTTGGGCGTCGGAGGCTCCTCCCCGGAAAAACACTCCGGGGACCTCCTAACCCTCTCTTCTAGGCTTTTCAGGCACGCTCCTCTGGGAAATCTGGGCTCCAGGCGTTCTCCCTCCCAGGAAGTCCCTCCAGAAGTCACAATGTCATTTAATGAGGATGCCTCGGGGCATCATTTGGCGCCGTCTGTGGGAACGCACTCTGAGGTCACCGTTGTTGAAACTCGGCGTTCAAGGGACAAGGGACTCTCGAAGTCCTTGTCCGCGCCTGAAGCTCAACCGGCCATTGAGCAAACCCTTCAAGGGACTTCCACGCCGGAGGAAGAGCGTCATCTGGTCATAACCATGAGTTTCCTGCATGACTTTCAACATTCTGTTGTGGCTGAAATGACACAGCAGATAGACTGAAGGTGGCCGCAATAGACTCAGGCCCAAAGGCCTCCCTCGCCAGCACGCCCTCGAGAGAGAAGCCCCAAACCAACTCACCGTAGTTCGGGAAGCGGAGATCTGCGTGAGGAGTCTTTAACGGAAAATATGCCCCTCAGGGCATGACTTGCAGAACGAGCCAAGTCCAGGCGACCCGAAGTCCCACATCGAAGGAGCTCGTCGCCTGACGCTAGGTCCCTGTCCCCCCAACGCCGAAATCGCTCCCCGAAGAGACGCCGACAATCTCCCTTCCCAGAGGAAGAACCTAGTGCCACGATCCTTATGGAGAGGATACTAGCAAGACTAGACAGGGTAGAAAAACAGGTAGCTCGCAAGCCCGTCTGGGCCAGGCTGTCTGAAACCTTTTGTGGGGATGAGTCCCCGTTCACTCAAGCCATAGTTGAGGCTGCCATGCCTGGCGACTTCAGAGTACCTCGGCTCGAAACTTATGATGGCCGTACTAATCCACAGGCCCATCTGACTAAGTACAGACGTAGCATGATGATGCACGGTGCCGACGACGCTACCTTGTGCAAATGTTTTGAGGTCACCCTCACAGTACCAGCAACTGCGTGGTATAATTCATTAGCTCCAGGAATCATCACAAAATTCCAGGAGTTATCCACGGCCTTCACGCAGCAATTTATTGGAAGTCGGCCAACGGCGAAGATTCCTGTCCAAATGTTCGACATAGCGCAAAGAAATGGAGAAACCATCCGCGACTATGTCGAGAGGTTCAACAGAGAAGCCTTGAGCGTCCCAGACTTTCGGCCCGAAATACGCATTCTCGCCATGACGCGGGGCCTTCGGAGAGACTCACAGCTGTTTTACGAGTTCTCCAAAGACCCCCCGGACACGCTTGGCGAATTTTACCGAATGGCCGAACAGCACATGACGGCCGAACAACTGAGAATGGGTGGACCGAAGTCCGATCACACCCGGGCCGAAGGTTCCAACCAGCAAACCCGGTACCCAACCGAATAGGCAACCCGACCTCGGAGGATGAGGGGAAAGAAACCCCCAATCTTCACACCTCTAAACACCACAAGGACCAACATCCTCATGACAATGGAAAGGCAGGGGACTCAGATTCAGCGACCAAGAGCCATGACCGCTGATAATAAAAAGAACATGAAGAAGTTTTGCCAGTTTCACCGCGACCACGGCTACAACGCCGAAGACTGCTTTCAATTGAAGAAGTATATAGAGTCGCTAATAAAACTGGGCCAACTTCGGCGTTATCTGCGGATGCCCTCCCCGAAAGGGAAAAATGAGGAGGAAGGAAAGGCAGAAGATGAGGACTACGACTCCGACAGACGGAGGAACCGAAGCCCGAAAAGGCGCCCTCCACCTCCGGCAGGAATAATACAGACAATTACGACGGGGCTCCCGTCCTCGGAAAGAAAGAGGAAGGTCAGAGAAATAGCAGTCATGGAATATCAGAGTCCGACAAAGAAACTGGCCCGCAAGGATGGCTCCGTCGTCATCTTTCCCCACGACGATCCACTGTTGATCATGGCAAGGATAGGAAGCTGGGACGTCAAAAGAGTTTTGCTCGACGATGGATCAAACGCCGACGTCCTATTTTCGCATTTACTGCTGAACTTGGGCATATCTAGCAGTGACCTCAAGCCCGTCACCTCGCCTACCTTCGGGGTAGGACCATCCGAACTGCCCGTCCTCGGATGGATCGATCTCCCCTTAATGATGAAAGGAACTTCGGTAGATGGGACCGCTGAATTATTTGCCTCCACAATGGCAAGATTCATTGTCATGAATGTCCCTTCATTATACAACGCCATCCTTGGAAGGCAGACACAAGGAAATCTGCACATTCGCCCTAATGTTAAGTATTTAACGGTCACTTTCGCCACCAAGGATGGAGACGCGGAAATCTTCATCGATCAGAGCAAGGTAAGGAAGGTGTTCATCAAGGCACAAAAAGCTCCAGCAAGCAACTTCGCGCAAACAATGGAGGCAAAGGTGCCAAAGAAGGGCGAGGCAAAAGATCCCGCGATGACGGAAATAGAAGAAGTGGAACTTGTCCCAGGTCAAAATAGCCGAATAGGGAAAAACTTGGCCGAAGGTGATAAGAAAAAACTTGTATCTTTTCTGCTGACAAATAAAGATCTATTTGCCTATTCGCCGAAAGATATGCCGGGGGTAAACCCTGGCATAATACAGCATAGCCTTAAAGTAAGTCCGGAGGTAAAACCTGTCCGGCAAAAGAAACGGAGCATCTCGGTCCACAAAAGTAACTTTGTCAAAACCGAAGTGCAGCGCTTGTTAGACGCTGGTGTCGTCAGGGAGGTCAAATACCCCGAATGGTTAAGCAACGTGGTTATTGCCACAAAAGAAAGAAGCAGTAAGCTCCGGATTTGCATCGATTTCAGAAACTTGAACGATGCTTGCCCAAAAGACTCATACCCCCTCCCACCAATAGACCAATTGGTAGACTCAACTGCCGAATACGGGTTCCTAAGTTTCTTAGACGCCTTCAGTGGGTATCATCAAATAAGGATGGACCCCGAAGATGAGGAGAAAACCGCGTTCATTACCGAGGGAGGAACATACTGTTACGTCAGAATGCCCTTCGGGCTCAAAAACGCAGGAGCCACCTACCAGAGGCTGATGAGCAAGGTCTTTAACGATTAGATAGGGACAAACATGGAAGTATATGTCGACGATATGATAGTCAAAAGTAAGCTACCTGACGACCACGTCACAGATCTAAAGGAAACTTTCCACCAGCTCAGAGCCTTCGGGATCTATCTCAATCCCGAAAAGTGCATCTTCGGAGTGACCTCGGGAAAATTCCTTGGGTATATGGTATCAGAAAGAGGCATTGATGCTAACCCAGAAAACATTAAGGCTCTGCTGGAGTTCCGAACTCCGGCCGCAATAAAGAATGTGCAGAGACTCACTGGAAGGATAACCTCTCTTATCAGGTTTATTTCCAGGTATGGAGACCGGTGCCGACCATTCTTCAAAATACTCACTAAGGCAACAAAAGAGGAGAACAACCTCGGAAATAATGATCATCCTTGGAATAAAGATTGCCAAAAGGCCTGGGAAGAACTCAAAATCTACTTAGCCAGCCTGCCCACCCTGCGGCAACCTCGCGAGGGAGAGCCGCTCGTGTTATACCTCGCTGTCATAGAAAAAGCTGTGAGCTCAGTCCTCGTGAAAGAAGAGGGGTCGAAGCAATGACCGGTCTATTATGTAAGCAAATCCCTGCATGGCGCCGAAATCAGGTATCCTTTGTTGCAAAAAGCTATATATGCCTTGGTGCTGGCAGGGAGAAGGCTATGGCCATACTTTCAGGCTCAGCCTATCATCGTCCGAAGTAGTCTGCCACTACGGGATATCATGAGGAAGGTTGATCATTCCAGAAGGCTCTCCAAGTGGTGTATAGAGCTTGGCGAACACGACATCACTTATGAACCTCGGAAAGCCATAAAAGCTCAAGCACTGGCAGAACTTCATCGCCGAAGTACCCATCACCGAGGACAGCCACCCGGATCCTGGCGAAGGTGAGCCCGAATGGACTCTATATGTTGATGGAGCCTCGGGGTCTGAACACCAGGGAGCTGGTGTAATCATCAGGGGCCCTGAAAGCCTAAAAGTGATGAAGGCTATCAAGTTCGGCTTTAACGTCACCAACAATATGGCGGAGTATGAAGCCCTCATAGCAGGATTGCGCATGGCCAGAAAGATTGGCATAAGAAACTTGAAAGCCCACAGCGATTCCCAGCTGGTAGTACGACAAACGGCAGGAGACTACGGGGCAAAGGACCCAACCTTGGCAAAATACCATGAATTGGTGGCAAAACTCATCCGGGAGTTCGACACCGTACGAATTGAAAACGTGCCTCGACGAGATAATACCGAGGTAGATTGCTTGGCAAAATCAAAAGCATGCACCGAGGTGCTAAACCACCCGAGCATCACAGTGCTGAGCATAGCAACTTCAGGAAAAGGCTGGAAAGACCCGATAAAAAGATATCTCGTAGACAATACGCTCCCTGAAGACCCCAGCGAAGCTGCCAAAGTGCGAAGGCGCTCTGGCCGATTCTTCCTAATTGGTGAAGAATTATATCGGCAGGGATATGCAAATCCACTACAGAGGTGTGTTGACGAAGAGGATACTGAAATGATCCTCGAAGAAGTACACACAGGTGCTTGTGGTTCACACATCGGAACCGACGCCCTTGCAGCAGTAATACTTCGCCAAGGATACTTTTGGCCTACCCTGAGGAGGGACGTTAGGCAGTTCGTCCGGAAATGCAGTAATTGCCAAAGATACGCGAATATCCAGAGGACACCCTCGGAATTGGTAACTTCGGCTGACTATCCTTGGCCCTTCGCAGTCTGGGGCATAGACCTCATTGGGCCATTCCCAACAGCCCCTGGAGGCGTAAAATTCTGCGTGGTAGCAGTAGACTATTTCTCCAAATGGGTCGAGGCAGAACCATTGGCGACCATCTCGGAAAAAGAGGTGCAGAAGTTCGTATGGAAAAACATTGTATGCAGATTCGGCATACCAAGGGTTTTAGTAGCTGATAATGGGACCCAGTTCATAGACAAAGGATTCCAGGAATTTATCAGTGACCTCGGAACAAAAATGCACTTCGCCCCAGCGGCTCACCCCCAAAGCAATGGGCAGGTAGAAGTATCTAATAGGACCATAAAAGATGGTTTAAAAAAGAGACTGAGGGAAACAAAAGGGAAATGGCCAGGAGAGCTCCAAAGCGTGTTATGGAGTTACCGAATAACACCCCGAAGAGCCACAAGGGAGACCCCATTTTCACTCGTCTTCGGTACAGAGGCCATCATCCCAGTCGAAGTCGTGTGACCGTCAGTATGGGTACAAGTATTCGATGAAAATGGGAATGAGCTCGGCCTAAGAACCAAGCTTGACCTCGTCGGCGAACACAGGGAAATAGCCGAGCTAAGAAGAAAAACTTTTCAGCAAAGAATGACCGCGGCTATAAACTTGCGTGCTAGACCAAAGGGAATAAAGAAAGGAGACCTTGTTCTCCGAAAGGCTGAATTCGGACCCCGAAGGTCATCCCACGGGGTATTTCGCGTGAATTGGGAAGGTCTTTATCTGGTTCGTACCGAAGTATGAAAGGGGGTGTACAAACTCGGCGATGCCGAAGGCGTGGAATTGAAAAATACTTCGCATTCGGATGCCTTGAAAAAATTCTATGCTTAGGATCTCGCGGGAAAGTTGTATTGTACAAATTAGAAAAATATTCTAAGTACAAAAGTTTCTTAGAGAAATTCTTAAGTATAAGTTATACAAGCCAGAATTCCGCGAAGGCGATCGCCGTAATAAGCACAGATTTGATTTTCCAAAGTCTCTTGAGCGAATATGTTCGGGACAACAGGAAATGAAAAATCTCACAAAAAAGACTTAGCCAAAAAAGAATCTTCATTAAGGACGGATCTGCTTACAGAGAAGAAAGATTACCAAAAGAAGAAGTACAAAAAAGAAGGAAAAGAAGGCAAAGGGCCCTAAAACAAACTAAGAGATCTCGGCATCCCGAGAGCCGCCAGCTCCTGCGTCCTTCTCCACTACCTTTGGTGTCGGGAGCGAAAGGGGCAAGTTCAAGTGTTCAATCTTTGACCAAGCCCACCGAGGTCCCTCGGGAATGTTTAAGGCCTTCAAGAAAGAAAGGTCCAGATCTGGAAACTCCTGCAGGACCTGGTGCCGAACAAGGCAGAAGCCGTCCTGAAAACCGACTTTGGTCATCTGGTCGGACTTATCTTTCTCGGCACTAAGGGCGTCAAGGTCCTTCTCCAGATCCGCGACCTTCTTCTTCAATGCCTTCATCTTCTTCTTCTCTGGCTCCTTCTTTAAAGCATCGACCTCAGCTTGAAGCACGGCCTTCTCAGCAAGCACATTCACCAGGAGAACCTCAGACTCTGACTTCTCATTTTGATAGGCTTCATTCGCTGAAATCAGCTCCGCCACTTGGGAGCCGAGGTCAGAAATCTTCTGGGAAGATTCCTTCACAAGTTCTTCTTTTTCCTTTAAGAACCCCTCCCGAACGGTGGCGATCTCCTTCTCTGCAGCTTAAGCCAGCTGCGTGTTCTGGGCAGCTAATTCTGAGCACGTGGCCTTAGTTTTTTCTATAACCTCTAAGGCCGAGGCTCGGAACGCTGTTTGCCTCGCCACCCGAACTCTGAGGAAACCAGCATACCCCAGCAGCTGCAAAAAAAAGAGAGGCAAAGTCAGTAAGACAAAAGAGAAAAAGAGAAAGCCAAGCACTTGGAAAAAATCCAAAGGAAAAAAGAAAGAAAGAAAGGCGCAAAACATACCTAGGTGAGCCTCCGCAATAGCCCTGAAGGAGGCTTCAGTAAGCATCCCCTTCGAGATCTCTTTAACCATTTGCTGGCAGTCTCTGGAGTACAAATTCATGTCCTCCGTAAACGACCAGAAAGGCTCCTTTGGGATTTTTCCCTTCGGGATACGGGTATCCCGAAGGGCTCGCTTCCGGGCATACTCGGCTGCCCAACCCGGAGTAAGTAACTCCCCTGCACGGCAAAACAAGAAGCTGGTTAGGGCAAGTGATTTTCAAAATTTAAAAAAAAAAAAAGAGAAAAAGTAAAGGCATCACAGTTTGTCTGAGAAAGCAAACTTGGAGGCACCTCGGTGACATCGTCGTCCGAGCCCTGAGTCCCCTCGGCAGAAATTTCCTTGCCTTTGTTCTTACGGCGCTCCTCGGCAGAAGGGGCTTCTACCAAAGCATCCAGAAGAGTCGCCGAACGAGTAGGACTCTGAGCAGTGAGGTCGGTAGAGACCTCGGCCGGTGGGACAGTAGCAGCCTCGGGCTCTTCGCCCGCCTCCTCGGAAATCTCTGGAAGAGGAGGTGGCGCATCCTTCTTCGCCCGTTTGGCCACAGATGGCCCAGCCCTAGACGATTTCCGCCTTCGGGAGACAGCCTTCTTCGTCTGTTCGCCCTTCTCGGCTTGACCGAGAAAAAGAGACTTGTAATAGGCAGCAGTGTCGTCGCCCATCTCTGAAAAAGAAAGAAGACATCAGCGTGAGTCCAAGGTGAAATTATAACACAGGGATTCGGAGATAACTTACGCTCGTAAAAAGTTTCATAAGTAGTTTCCTCCCGAAGGAGTTGCACCAACCAGGAATCCTTCCCGGCGATGTCAGGAGCCGGCATTCCGAGGTCGGTCTTGTGCTCCTTCACTACCCCTAACTCCCGAAGAACCTCATCGGTCATCAGCTTCCAATTGATGGGGAAGGGGTAGAGGGAGCGCGAAGGGACCTCGGAACCCCAGTCGGAGACGGCGCGGATCCGATTGTCAAAATCCGTGAATATGGGAGCCAACTCGGGAGTCAACATTATCCTCGGATCTACGACGTCCATCTCCAGCCTTCCTCGAGCCCACTTGGTCGGAACGTGCGACCAGGCCTCCTCCATCTTTAGAAAGAAAATTTTTTGTTGCCACCTTCGCCAGCTGTCCTTGGTGGCAAAAGTAAACATATATTTTTTGCTCCCTGATCCCCGAGGTAACATGAAGTAAAAGCCACCCTTCGGGACCACGAAGAGCTTATAGTACTGCATAAAGATGATGAAGTGGGGGCTCTATTTTGAAAACGCCACACATACAGAGGAAGGCGTTAAAGTAGCAATACGAGTTTGGCGGAAGCTGATTTACGACAATGCCATGGAATTGGCAAAAGTCGTAAATCATCTTCGGAGGAGGATACCGAAGTCCGGCTTTCAGTTGAGCTCGGAAAACGGTAACCTCGTCGCCACGGTTCGAAAAGCTAAATTGGTCCGAATGTGGCAACCGGGTAACGGCGTACGAGGGAATGAAGAACTTGGTCTTCCATTTTTCTAATTTTTTAGGGGTGGTGCAGCAAGGATGAGACAAAAGGGGTTGCCAGCTCTCGGGAACAGGCATGGTTGGCTGAAAAACGATTTCGGAAAAAGGCCAAAAACAACTTCGGGAAAGCTTAAAAAGCAAAAGGCTCTGAAAGTTAAAACCCACCAAATGTTTTGCCGAAATCTGGATTTGAAGACGCCGTCGCGAAAGGTTGCCGGAAAACACCCCGTTAAAAAGGATCGCCGGAAAAAGCGGGAGAAAACGTGAAAGCAGTTGAGAGCAAAAACAGAAGCAAAAGAGGGTTATGGCGGAACAGGAGTATATATAGGCCGAGAGGCGAAGGCGAACCGGCGTCATAACTACTCCGCGAAGGCGAACAGTCGCCATAATTGCTCAGAGCGCATGAAAAGACGCGCCTGCTTTATCCGATATAGTTCCTACCAATAGCAGGCTGCCACGTGTCAGCCATTGCGCCAAAGGGGGGTCACGCCTTCTGACACTCCTACACCTGGGCGCGCCGCTCTAGACTGACACGTCTGGTTACAAGGCGCGACGTGGCGCAGATCTACAAAAAGAGAGAGGTAGGTTACCTCGAAGACACCAAGATACAGGTTATGACCGAACAAGCCGGTGTCTTCAGACAAGAGGTCCATCCTCGGCAAAATGGTTATAACCAAGGCCCTGAAAGACTGTATTCAAAAGCTGATAAACCGAAGTATCTACTTCGGCTTTCCAAAGGGGGGCTTGTGATAGCCGAAGGACTATCGCCTCTCTCGCTCCGTGCCTTCTGCCGAAAACAAGGTAACCGGAGATTTAATGTCACCCGAAGGAGACACTATCACTGACCTCGGAAGTAGCAAAGTCAAGACGTGTCGAACTCGGGACTTCGGCTAATACCTCAGGAACTCCAAAAACGTTACCAGCTCCCTGGGGGGACCAAGTGGATCGCCTTCGGAGGCGAAGGTCTAGTTATTCCAAAACAGGAGAATAGTTGGCCCGAAGGTGAAACCCCCAAGCTAGGGGGCTTCCCGAACTAGTGGTACACCGGCTAAAGAAGGACGCCCGTACCAAGGGATGACCTCACCCAGGGGACCTCGGGAGTACGGCAGGAGCATTTAAGGAGCCTCTGACATGTCATCCGCAGGCGCTACACGCCGCCTGGAACGGCGGTCTGACACGTCCACGCCGTCCAGGTCTTGTCACGACCTGTCTCGGACCAAGGCTCGAGGAGCCTGCAAACAGCCACTTGTCCCCTACGCCCGAAGGTACAGGAAAGATCTGACCGAACACGTGTCATGATCTGAACGGACTGAACACTCCTATAAATACCAGGAAACAAACCCTGGCAAGGGGGACGCTCCAGGACCAAACCCCCTTATTCTTTGAGAAAACACGAACAGGCAAGGCCACTGGAACCTTTAGTGCTCCCCCTTTACCTTCTCAAGGCACTAACTTGGGCATCGGAGGCTCCTCCCCGGAAAAACACTCCAAGGACCTCCTAACCCTCTCTTCTGGGCTTTTCAGGCGTGCTCCTCTGGGAAATCTGGGCTCCAGGCGTTCTCTCTCCCAGGAAGTCCCTCCAGAAGTCACAATGTCATTTAATGAGGATACCTCGGGGCATCATTTACATTATTAAAAAAATTAAAAAAATCAAAAAAATACAATATCTAACACAAAATCAATCAAACAAAAAATACAAACAGATCTAACCAAAATAAAAAAGAAAAAATCCAAAGATTAAACATACGAAAGAGATATAAACATATGAAATCAAAAATATAAGAGCCGATCTAAACATACGAAAGAGATATAACCAAAATCAAAAATAAAAAACTGAACAAATCTAAATAAGAAATCAAAATATCCGAACAGATCTAAACAAAAATAAAAAATAAAAATACATAACAAATTTCAACCCCAAATCGAAAGTTCGAAATAGATTTAAATATAATCAAAGGCCATCTCTTTCGGCCATCGAGGAAGGCGAGGAGGACGTGGAAGCGATGATGACAGACAGACTGAGGACTGGCCGATGGGGTGCACGGACGATGGACTGGTGAGGCCGATGAGCACGGTGGCTGTGGAGGCCAAAGAGTGAAAAGAAGAAACCCTCCATATGAGGCCGATGAGCACAGTAGAGAAGAGGGGCACTAACGGGCACCGGCGGTCGGGGAGGAGGAAGAAGGAGAGACGGAGACAGAGAGGGCTGAGAGGATGGAGAAAGGGCCGAGAGGAGTTGGCGAGACGAAGATGGAAGATGGAAAGGGCGCGAGGAAAGGGAGAGGCTGAAAAGAGGGAGAGGCAGAGACGGAGACGGGGCGGCTTTGAGAGGATGGAGAGAGGGCCAAAAGCGTTGATGACGGAGAGGGTGAGATTTGAGGGAGAGATGAGGATAAGTATTAGTAGTTATAGCTAAGGTTAGTTAGGTTTGAGTTTGGGCTATTTTGGCCTACTTCATCATTTTATTCGGTTAGGTCAAATTTTACACACACACACACTCATATATATCAATATGAATATATATAAATATAAATATCAATATATATAATATATATATATATATATATATATATATATATATATATGTATTACTATTATTATTATTATTGTTATTTACAATAAAATATTTTCAAAATATTTACATTACTTTCTAAAATTGTACAATAAATATGATAAATATTTTATATATGATATACATATGTATGTACATACATACATACATACATACATACATACATACATACATATATTATAATAGTTTTTCTAAATTTTTTTTTATAATTAATACACACACACACACACACACACACACACACACACATTATATAAACATATATAAATATATCAATACGAATATATATAAATCTAAATATCGCTGTGTAACATAAATATACATACTATAATTATTTTTATTTCTTATAATGTGTGTGTGTGTGTGCATATATATTACTACAACTATTATTATTATTATTATTATTATTATTATTATTATTATTATTATTATTATTTAAAATTTTCTTTTCCAATAGCCTAGGCCATTGGAAAAATTCACAAGATGTTTAAGCCGTTGGAAACAATATGACCTACATATTTTCCATTTCCAATGGCCTAGGCCGTTGGAAAAATTCACAAAGATATTTTCCAACGGCTTGAGCCGTTGGAAACAATACATGAACATATTTTCTGTTTCCAACGACTTAAGCTATTGGAAATGATATTTTCTTTTAATTGACAAGATGTTATCCATCGGCTTAAGCTTTTGGAAATAATATGACGTACATATTTTCCGTTTCCAACCGCTTTGGCAGTTGGAAAAATTCACAAGATGTTTTCCAATGGCTTAAGCTGTTGGAAATAATATGACTTACATTTTTTCCAACAACCTAAGCTGTTGGAAAATTGCCTGTTGGAAATTTTGCATGCTTCCAATGGCTACTTTTTTTTTTCACAGCTTACATTTCTTTAATAGTTTCCAACAGTCTTGCACGTTGGAAATTTCCAACTAATTGGCCGTTGGAAAATATGGAAAATAGGCCATTGGAAAAAAAGGGGTTTTTTTAATAATGCGAGTGTTTAACATGCTTTCTTCCGATGATTTGGACTGAAGCCATTGACAACTATATGTGGTAACTGATGTTTGCTTCTGGAGAAGCACAAGTCAAAAAACCAAATCAAGATTGCGAAAGCTGACATGATTAAGCCATTAATTTCACCTATGTCATCGTCCGACTCACAACTTCATGAGAACGATGTCACGATGATTCTGAACCTCTCACCCTATGATGAAAACAAGGATCTTATAGTTGCATCTGGAGTAATCCAGCCGAGTTAGGTTGGAGTCGACGAGAGATAAGGTTAATATTTTCTGGGTAGTTGAAATGAATGATAGAGTGTGTATTTGTTAAATTTACAGGTTAAGGGTACTTTGAGTGGGATTAAGAAGATTTAGGGATCAAAGTTGGAATTTTTCTTGAAATTTCGTTAAATTTAACTATAAAATTGATGGAAAGACCACACTTGAGACAAAAATAAGGAGGTTAGGAGCTTTAAGAAGATAAAATAAATGTTAGGGACTTATTTAGGACAAAGAAAAAAAGTTTATGTACTACAAATGAATTTTACCCAATAAAAAATACATAATTACCATTCTTTAGCTAGATAAATTACACAATTTATTCTCAAACTCTTTGACATCTTAACTTATTGTTCTAAGCTTCAGTATTTCATTTTCTTTGTACATTCCTATATGATTTCTGAAATTTTGTTAGAATTCATCTGAACACTTCCACAACAGTGAGCTTGTTCTTGAAAAATTTATCAAAGAGCTAAGTGGTTTAGCTTCACCATCGGGCTGAATTTTTTTATCCGGAAAAGCTTCACGAAAGCTGGTAAACTTCAGCAAAGGCATGACTATTTGCTGCTAAGTTCCCCAAAATCAATCACAATCCAAGACTTGTCTAGGTTGATTATTGCAATGGATTTCACATGATCCATGAAAATTTTATGGGACATAGATTCATACTACTAATTAATAAATTTCACCATAGAAGAACTATGGATAAGCTGTACGAAGGATAATGTTCCAACTTGTTTTTTCAATGTTATTATTGTTCTTTTTTCACTTCAAGAGAAGTAGGAAGTAGCTGGAGAACTTCCAGACTCTAAAGTTCTTGTCATGCTCTTTGATTTTATACATTTTGCATTATCATTTCAACTTGGCACCCTTAGATCATTGTTTGTGTTTTTATAGAGGGAGAAAAAACATTGTCTCAATACCGATGGCCAAGTTCGTTTGTTTTGGTATGAAGAATGCAGCAGTAGTTGTGCTCTCATAAGTCTAGTGCATTTTGTTGATAAGTTTATTGTTGTCTTCAAGCTAAGATGAGGGATGATTAGAAAGCAGGGGCTGATTAGAAAGCCGGTGTCCCTCTTGGCATTGGCAATAGGCAGAGGGTAGCTAAATCGTTAAATGTAAAAATATGTGAAAGTTTTATAATGTTGGATGAAAATTTAAGGATTAAATTTGATATTTTATGTTTTTCTATAGATAAACTTGTAACATATATATATCTCACATCTGTCGTCAAATTATCAAAATGTTCAATATTATATGGTTAAAAATTTAACGACAGTAGAAGATTTGCGTTTAAACAAAACCATTGATGATTGATTTAATTGCTAAAAGAACAATAGTGTCACGAAAAGATGGTTGAGCGATTTACCCATTTGCCTTATTTATTTTTTACAGAACGTTAGCATATCATAGCAGTTTCATGGCATCACATGTCAATGTACATTTCAGTAACAGAACACGTGTCTGAAAGACGATTGTGGACTGCCTCGAACTCAATCCTCATCCTCCCTCACCGCACCCCCCCCCACCTCACAACATCCCGGTGCCATGACGTAACATCCCGGCGGCCCAAAGTTCCTCTATCTCCTCCTTTTCCGGCTGGCGGTGGCCTGAGGACCAGGCTTTCCCGCCTCCAGGGGGAAGTTGAGTATTGCTTTCTGTCCCCTCAATTTGAACGCAGCACAATCGTACGCCCTGGCAGCGTCCACCTCGAGGTCAAACGTGCCCAGCCAGACCCGACTCCCCTTTCGGTTTGGGTCCCGGATCTCAGCAGCGAATTTGCCCCATGGCCTTCTCCGGACACCTCGGTAGTGCCTTCTGATTTCCGCGTGGCGGTCGGCTGGCTCTGACCCGCAAAAGAGTGTTTGGTACGGAGGATTATGATCATCCAGGGAGACCAGCTCGGGGCTTTCTGGCTTCACCTGGTGACTAATTGGATCCGAGTCGGGAATGGTCCAATCGCGTTCGGGTTTGATGATGGGTTGGAGATGAGGGAGACCAAAATCGAGGCTGGCTAGGAAGTCATCTGTGGAGGTTAAATCTTCAAGTAGATGTTCGCGAATGCAGTCGAGGACAAATGATTCTTCAAGCTCTTGGGCTTCCATTGCTTAATAAAGTGGAGAAAGAAAAGGAGAAGTATGGCCAGATTACGTGAATCTGTTTTCCTGGACAAGAGATGACTTGTTAAAGTAGAAGCAGCGGGCTTGGGCACTTTATATAGCCAGGGAGCAATAATAATTGACTTGGCAATCAAATTCAAGTCAGCACAAGAGAAATTAAGTAAGAAAAAAAAGAACTAAAAACATTTATTGTGTGATTATGCTTTGTATGAAAATATCTCGAATATAATTTCTACGAACCAAAATCCACTATAAGAGATAAACACTAAGTTATTATAGAAGTAAACATCCTTGACATAACTCATATAAAATTCATCAATATTCTTTTAAGTAATTAAATAAATAGCTTATGGAAATAAAATGAAATTAATACATGTGTTCGTGAACTCGATGAAAATACATTCAACGGCCTTTAAAGTATGGTTCTCGTCCTTTCAGTCACAAGTTCCGCAAGCTAATCTACATGACTTATACGGATAAATTGCTTCATTGGCTCCTATTCTTTAATTATTATATCATTATAGACCTTAACTTTAATTTTGTGCGCGAAAAATCCTTAATTATGTTTAAATGTTCCATTTTAAATCTTTTATGGATGTAAAATGTTAGTGTCGACGGATAATGTCACATGAGATGTCAGCATGGACTATTTGTTACATGGTATAATAAATTAATTGTCATGAATGATGTGGAAAAATATAAAAGGATAAAACAAAGTAAGAAAAATTAAAAAAAAAAAAAAAAAAAAGGAAGCAGATCCACTCTCTACTAGTCAAATGCAAAGCCGCCGCTGATCACCTGCTCATCCACCGCCGATCACCCGCTCCACCACCGCCAACCACCGTTCGGATCAGCTACCCAAATCGACCACCAGTCCTGCACAAACTCCAATCCCCTTCCTTCCCTGACGCACTATCCTCCTCCCCGCCCAGTCCGACACCGAGCCGACGCCCTTGTGCCGTTGCCTCACCGTCCTTCCTCGTGTTTCATTGTGATTCTTCAGATCGCGTTTCTTCACGCCTTTCCTCGTGTTTGAAACGGGTATCAACGTCCTTCATCCATCTCAGGTTCTGTTTGAAATGGGTATCACTGTCGAGGGAGGCCACCGTTATCGAGATCGATTTGGGCGGTAGGAATGGTGGGAACGTCAGGGGAGATAGAGGCGGGGGAAAATAGTGGCGGTCGAAGGTTGTGAAATGACGGAAGTGGTGGTTGTAGAGAAGGCAACAGAGAATAGATCTGATTCACAGAATTTGATTATTTTTTTTATAATTTTTTCTTAATCTTTTAATTTTTTAATTCTTTCTTACTTTCTTACTTTAGTAATTGTAATTGATTTATTGTGTCACATGACAAATCATCGATGCTAGCATGTCATGTGGCATTCTTCATCCATATTAACATTTTTTTATCCATAAAAAGTTTAAAATAAAACACTTAAATAATGTTAGGGATTTTTTATGTACAAAATAGAGGTTAGGGTCTAAAATGATATAATAATTAAATGTTAGAGATGCAAATACAATTTACCTTGACCTATATTGAGACTTCACGAGAGAAAAAAAAATAATTATAATTTACCCCCTTAGGTTTAGGTGAAATTATACTTTTCCTTCTTCTGTTTTATAAACATACATTTTGCCCACTGCTTTTTTAATACAGTCTGACAGTAACTTCTAAAATGTTAATTTAGATTTTATGGTAACCATCTTTCAGTAATTTTAGTGTGTATGGTATTTTTTTTATAATTAATAGATATTTTAAATTATCAATTTTTCCTTCCTATATTTCATTCAATTTTTAAAGCAGTACAATTTTTAAATGTCAATTAATTATAAAAAAATACTATACAGAGTCAAATTGTTTGAAGATGAAAAACGTATAGTTTAAATTATGATTTTAGAGGTTATTGTTGAATTATATTAAAAAGTTAAGGGGTAAAGTGTATATTTTCTAAACAAAATGGGATAAAGTGTAATTTTACCTAAATCTCAAGGGACAAATTGTAATTAACAAAAAAAAATCTAGAGGTGCATTCGAGGGAATGATTTCAATTGTAATCGAAACTCTACATTTTAAGAAGCTTAAAGAATAACTTTTAAAATAATTTTGCATAATTTAAGTATGTTTTATTAAATTTGCTTTTTTAAATCTTAGGTAAGAAATAAAATTCATAAAAATTATTTACTTTTTCAAGAAATATTATTCAAGTAATTTTTAGCTAGTATTAAATTTTTAATGAAATTGGTTCTAGACAAAAAAAAAAGAGTTTTTTTTATTAAAAACATCATCCCAGATTCCGCTCATTGAGTATTATTTTGGTGATTAAAAAAATTTAAGGGAATGATGCCTAAAACTCGATGAGCTGAGATTTGGGATGATGTTCCTTTTTTTTTTTTTCTGCCTAAAATTGTTTAAAGCAAACTTTTGGGTAAATACAAAACGAAAAAGGCTAATCAACTTTTGGATGCCTTGGCATGTTTAGTAGCTCCATCTTATCCAAAGGGCAAGTAATTGGAGCTCCAATTTGGAGCTAGGTAGGGCAGGAAAGAGAGAGCAGCAAGTTGCGCAAATGGGCATCAAATGGTGACAGCCGGAGGGTACAGGGGGGGACAGGAACCTTTTAGCAACTAGCTCCCCCAAGGGCTCCACTGCTCTACATTGCAAACAACCCTCCTCCAACAGAGGTTGTCATTTCACTTGTTGGCTTTTATTGCTCCTCTTTCATTAGCCTCAAAATGACCCGATCCATGTCACACGTTTAAAAGCCTTCAATTGGTGGCCCCGGCAAATCTACCATCCCTGCCCCACCTCCATTGGGAAAAATTACAAAAACCTCTTGCGATTCAGTTTAATTTATACTTTATGTCATCTATTTTGAATAATCTACACTTTACCCCCATTCTTTTTTACACTATTCTATAATAATTTTTAAAATCCTAATTTAAATTTTCTAATGACTATGTTCTAATAATTTTAAAATTTTTGATAATTTTTTGTAGTTAACTAACATTTAAAAATACTAATTTATATTTACAAAGTGAAACATGTATTTATAGAAAAGAAAAACTAATAATTTAAATGTCTATTGACTATAAAAAATATTGAAGAGATTGAAATTACTGGAAGATAACTATGTTACAACTTAAATTAGGGTTTCAGAAATTATTGTAAAAGAAGTAAAGACAATGTGTAAGTTTTCAAAAATGAGGAGAACAAAGTGTAGATTGTTGTGAAAACAAGAGTTTAATAATTTATAACCATTTATCACTCGCAAGCGCACGATGGATTTTGTTGTGTGCTAGGATGAGAAAGTGTATCGTCCCAAGGGATTATGTGATTTTACCAAGGAAAGGATATTAGTTATCCAAACTACTTGACTATTAAAGTGAAAACACTAGCAAAGCCTAAGGTCAAATGGTGATTTAAGTGATTAAGGAACAAGGACAAGATAAATGACTCATCTAATTAACTAATTAACTCAAAGGTGGAAAAGCTAAATTAACAATCAAACTCCTAAAAGAGATTAAACTAAGTGGTTAAAGAAGGAAAATCATCTCCTTAGGAATACTCCCTATTTCTTGCTACCCAAGTCTTTGAAGCCCTAGAATATTTGCCCCCTTTATGTGGTGTAGGAGTCTAAATCCAAAAACCCACTTTCTTAAGCTAAGTCTTTGGTTTTTTGGGAACAAACAGGGCATTTCTCAATATCTTACTTTAATCCAAAGTAGTGTAGTCCAAGAACTTCCTAATTAATCACCTAATGAATCTATAAGTTACCTCTAACCTATAAAGTTCATTATACCTCACTCCTCTTTTCTATCCCCCTTCTCTCTCTCTCAAGAGCAAAGTGCAATTTGTGAGTATGTGAAGTGGCCATCATTTACACTAGCATCAAGTACAAGGATGGGTGACACAAAGAGTTTAATATCCATAAGAAATCAACAAAGATCCATTAAATAGCAAGAAATAAAGGTATCATCCTAAATAGATATAGTAATCTACTCACAATTCATCATATCTTTCAACAATAAACCCATAAACAAATAATCCATGAAAATCCTACTAAATAAGAAAAGGAAAAGAAGAAACCCAAGATGGATTCTAGTAGTCTAAGTCTCCTTGACTCCTAGTCTCCTTCTTCAAGCTTCAACCTTCTCCAATGGTGGTAGTCCCAAGATAAAATGAGAAGAAAAGTTTGCCATTGTTGATGATGAGCTCCTCATTTCCTTTAGCTATTTATACCCAATGGCTTCCTCCTCACTTCTTTTGGCTTCCAAACCCTAAAAGGATAGAAATTTCTCTTCCAATGACAGGTTATCAGGTGAAAAGGTGTGGGGGACCATCAAAACGCGAGATTCGGGTGAAACAGAGGAGAGGTTGGCAATGCATTGCCAATCGGGTCGAGTTGGCGGCGACACGTCTCCAAATTAGGAAAAATGACAAAACATTAGTAACGTTAGCAATGCGTCGCCAGGGTCGCCAACGCTTTATTTCTTTTGCATCAACTTGCATGCCCAAGCTCCATCTTGCTCAATTCCACTCCAAACCACTACATTCGCAACGCCATCCAACCTATAGAAAGCCAAGCAAAACAGGAAAATACTAAGAGAAAATGGAAGACATGTAAGTAATTTACGATCAAAGTTGCCGAAAACTCAATAACTTTGATTGTTGAATTATGCGCCTAACATAGATAAAGTCAAACCTAAGGGGGTTATTGTAAGTTTCCCTTTAACTAGAGACTACTTGAATTTGAAGTATTTACAAGTGTCTTTAAGTCGGTAAGCCATTCCCCTTGGGTTCGTTATAAAGGATAAGAGTTTAGAAGTTGTTGAAAGTGTTTTATTATATAATATATGTTGTCACTTTTAATTAAATTTAGTTCCAATATACTATTACATGATGGATGCAAAAACTAGTTAGTGAGTTAGTGAGTCTATTGTTAGTTGGTCGGTTTTTACTTTTTAGCGACCGACTGGCAATCGAACTATAAGTCCCTGGAAACCTAGTTGACAGCATCTAAGCGATTAAACTAGTGACCAATTGATGACTAACATTGGTTGTGCAAGTCAGTCGCTAAAGACATCTTGATGACAGTTTAGTGACTGAAAGTATGACGATTGAAAATCCAATCATCCTCTTCTATCAAAATTTTACATTTCTTTTGTAGTACGATTCTATATCCACAATTTTTTTAAAAAAAACTAGAGAATACCTACTCTAGAAAACTAATTAATATCCGAAATTTAAAAACTTGAGATTTTACTTCAATAATGAATCCTCAAGATAATACAAAATGAGACCAGCCCAAGAATTGAAGTTTCTTTTCTTTCTTTCTTTTCTTTTGAGTATAGAGTCATAGACTTAACAATGGCTATATAATAATTTGGGTGGATCATGGCCCATCCTAAATTTTATATATATATATATATATATATATATATATATATATATAATGTAGTACTAAATTTTATATGTAGAAACTTAGGTCCATTTTACTATTCTTGTTAAGTTTTAGCGGCTGATTAATTTTTATATAATTGATTGAAGCTCATTTTATTTATTAGTTTTTTTTTTAATTCCTAACACTCTAACCCATTATAAAGCAAAAAAAAAAAAACCTCATTTTTTCTGTACCCATATTTGCAGGTTTCTTCATCAAGTATCGAGACTTTCTGGTGCTCTACTTCTACTCTTATGTTTTTTTTAACTGTATGAAATTCATTCTTTACGTTTTCTTATTAAACCAGAGCTCTGTTTGGTTGCTGGGAACATGAAAATAAAATTAAAAAATTGCTTCTTGCCATAGTATATAGAGAAACAAAATAGCAAGTTGAATTAATTGTATTCAAATTGATCATATAATTTAATTGAAATATTTTATTTTGTCTATTTTTCAATTAAATCAGATACAAGGGGCTAGATTATGATAGATTCTTGTTATTTTTTGTCTTCTATTTTTTCTTTAATGTGTTTTTCTATAAAATGTGATTGTGTCTACTTTAGTTTAGTCTATATTTAGTTAACAGATTAACTTGTCTTATCTTGATTCTTCCAATATCTACAAGACTACTACAACTGAACATACATTTTCAACTATATAAAAATTGCAAAAACCCGGACATGTAATAAATTAAATAAATAATGAGTTTCATGATGATAATTTAGTTATTTATATTGAACAAGGTATCATAGAGACACTTGGTATGAACCTTAATCTAAGTAATTTTGTTAATGTCAAAAAGCGTCATGTTCAGTTTAAGTTGTAAACGTTAAACATCTTTTCTATGTTACAAATTAAATTAAATGTTTTAATATAATATTTTGATATAAACATTTTTTTTAATTTTATTGGGCTACCCTAAATAAAGTTCCTAACTCTGTCACTGAACGTGACTTAGGTTGGTAGTTCAAAGGAGACATTTAAAATTTTTTTTTTTTATACAGAGACGATTGGGAGACATTTTAATCACATATGGGGGTCTCAATTCCACTGGTGACCGAAGAGCCAGTGACATCAAAGTGTTGTATTCGTCATAGTGATGTGAGGTACGAGAGCTAGACCTAGACAAGGAATAATAGGAGCTAAGAGCCAAGAACTTTTTTTCATGGGGAGAAAATCTGGTGCTCAAGTCATCAGTGGATGGTTTTTCTTCTTCCTTTTGCAGGTTTTCTCCGTCACTTAGCGGCAGTCTGCCGGTTTTCACTTTCATGCCACCAGCATTTCGGTCATCAGAGGAAATTTCACCATCAATATCAGCGTAATTAATTTTCAGTATACAAAATGCATATTTAGCTTACAGAGTAAATCTGCAGTCTCAAAGCAACCCTAGCTACAGCTTCTCCCCATTCCACATCGTTATTCTTCTTTATTTCTTTGTTGGATCTGGTAGGTTTAAATTCGAATCTAGCCTGATCAGTTGATTTATCATTGTTATTCAACCCGAATATCTTCAATCCCCTCATCTCTCTTTTATCTTTTTACTTCTTTATTTTTTCTTATTCACAAAACTACTCCACCACTATCGGTAAGAGTATCTTTTTCTTTCATTTGATGCTCTATGGCGCGCTCGCGCACACACATATATATAGAGTCCATCCCAAAATTGATTGTTACAGGGAGAATTGTGAGACGTTAATGGATCGTGTGACAGTAATTTTTTTTTTTTTGTGTTTCCCTTTTATTTAAAATCATCACATAAGTTATATATTGGTTGGTTTATTAGTCTAATATTTTGTTGATTTAGTAGTTCACCTATGTGTTGATTGGTTAGTGTATTAATTTTTTTTATTTGTTTTTTTTGTTGATTTATAATTTATAGGCTTCAAGTAAGATCTCTTCACGTCATGGTATTACGAGGATTGAAAATATGTAAGACCTGTAATTGAGTTAAGTTCCCCACTTCTCAATATTGTATTTAATTAGTTAAAGTTTTACAGCTTACGGTTAATGAGAATAACCTTTCATTAAAAAAAAAACGTACACAATAAATGACAGCCGTAATTAATTAAATAAATCAATAATCAGACATACTTACTTATATGCATACATTTTCTTCAAACGGTACTGTTCACTTTAATTTGATAATTTTATAACATTCACCTGTGCGGAAAATTTGTGGAATAAATTACTACCAAAATGTTTGTGTCTCGATCATCATCTTGACAAACAAATCTGGGCCATCATAGAAAAAGAAGATGGGCCCCTTTTTTTCTGTAGTAAATCTATAAGATGACAAATTATGAGCCTAGAAATTACAGCCGTAGCTATTTGAAATTTAGATGGTTGAGAATTATTAATGTGATAAAATCCGAAAAGAATCATATCTACTGATCGCTCATGTCGCGCACGTGCAGGGTGAGTCAATAGAATATCCTTGAGTTGAGCATCATTGTCACAGCACGAGATCGTCTCGTCGTATGTATCACGTATATATGCATGCCTACAATGCATTTGTTTTTATTGGAGTGTATCAATCGGCTTCCTTCAGATTTTGTGAAATCAAACCATGGTCAAATAACCACAATTTTTTTTTTTAAAAAAATGAAATAACCACAATTTAAGGAAAACTTAACCCAACTAAAAAAATTAAGGACGGACAAAGAACATAAACCATGTGCCTGGTTTTCAGTTCTAGTTCTTATTTTTTAAAAAAAATTTGTGTATCATATACTTTACATGACTATAAAATTTAATAAAAATTTCATCTAAAAACAATAGTTAGAAAATAAAAAAAAAAATAACTAGATCGATCAATCAGGGCTCCCGTATAGAGCAAAAACGCAGAAAATTGAAGCTTGAAAACATGTTGTTGAGAAGATTAATGGTAAGTTGAGAAATTTCAGAAGGATAACCTTTTTAGTGGGAGGATGATCGACTAACCTTAATTAAGTCTGTAATTGGAAGTATCATCTTGTTTTGCTTCTCGGTGCATCGTGTCCCGGTGAGTGTATTTAACAAATTGAGTCTCTGAAATCAATTTTTGTGGGGCATGGGGGCGAGTAGAGGGATTGTGTGAGTTGCTTCGAGTTAGGAGTGTGGTGGAGGTGCAAAAAATCTAACGTTGCTGGGAAAGTGGTAGTGGCAGTTTAGGATAGAGAAGGAAGCTTTGTGGGAGAGGGTGATCAAAGGGATTTACGGTGATTGTAGGGGGTCTTGATAGGAAAAAAAAAATAAAAAAAAAAAAAAATGGTTCGGTAAATCCTTTAGATGGAAAGTAGGGGTTGGAGATGAAAGTAGATTTTGGGAAGATACATGGTTAGGGGAAAGATGCCTTAGAGAGAAGTTGTGTGATAAAAAATAGAGGTGTGTGGGAAGCGAGTGAATGAAGGTGGATATGGAGTTGGGGACTAGATTTGAGGGGGAGGGAGTGTAAAGAAATGCAAGAACTAATGCTGGTTTTATGTGAAGCAGCAATTTCTACAGGTGCTCAGCACAAATGTTGGTGGAACCACAGTCCGGATGGGTTCTTCTCGGTAAAGAGAGACGATCAAACATGTTGCAGCCGACAATGGTTGGACAAAACTCAAAGTAGAACGTTTAATCTACCGCAGAAGGGGAATGTCTGTGTGTGGAAAGCAAGTCACGAAAGGTTACCAACTAGACTGAACCTGGTTAGCAGAGGAATTCAAGGAATCAACAGTCTGATGTGTCCTTTTCGTGGGGAGGCAGAGGAGGTAGCCGATCACATCCTGGTGAGATGTCGGGTTCCCAGTTCACTCTGGGTCAATTGGCATGTTTGTCTGTATCTGAAATTTTGGATGAATACAAGCGGTATCCTGCTAATAGAAATCAAACGAAAATTTGGGAAGCGGTGATCTTTGTCATGTTTGTGGGCAATCTGGAAATTTAGAAATAATATAGGGGTGTTTGAAAGTTGGTGAGGTTTCGGTGGCGAATGTAGTAAATGAGATAGACGTGATCTGATTTTTGTGGATTGCCATTTGTCAGTCGGTGTTCAAAGATCAATTATGGTTTGGTTGAGTGGGTATTGCAACCGAAACTTGCTGTCGAAAACCGGGTTTAAGGTGGTTAAAGGATGTACAGGGGATGGGCTTTCCTACTGCTGATGTAGATTAGGATTTATATTTTTAGCTTTTTGCTAGAGTGTCATTAATGTAAGCTTGCATATCTCTTACAAAGTAACAGAAAAATTTGTCCATCATTATTCACCACATTAAAAAATATTTAGCATAACTAATCACTACATCCAAGTTTAAATCTAAATTTAGCTAGTAAAATTTAGAGGGGTAGCACATTACCTCATGAGACAATTGTCATCATAAGTTTTTGGTACAATATCATCCTCATAATATGGTTTAAATGAAGGAAAATTACAGAAATCCCCTAGTTTATCCTAACTTACACTTTGCCCCTCTATTTTAAAAAATCTACACTTTACCTTATACTTCCTATACACTGTTTAATAACAACTTCTGAAATCCTAATTTAAATTGTCTAGCAATTACATTCTAGTAATTATAATTTTTTAATATTTTTTATAGTCAATTGACATTTAAAAAATATTTATTTGCACTTACATAGAGGAAAATGCATTTATGGAAAAGAAAAATTAATAATTTAAAATATCAACTATAAAAAATAATTAGAAATTAAAATTACTAGAAGATGACTATTATATAGTTTAAATTGGAATTTTAAAAGTTGTTGCTGGACAATATAAAAAAAGGAGGGGGGGGGGGGGGGAAAGCATAAGTTTGAAAAAACAAAAAACAAGGGAGACAATATAGGTTAAGTCAAACCATAAGGTTGTTGTAAGTTTCTCTTAAATAAATGAATATATGGTAAATATGTAATATAATAAATAATATAATAAATTTAAATATATATTTTGGTTTGATTCCATATCTGGTTAGTTATAAATGGGACCGAAACCAACCCGATAACTATTAATGAGTCTTTCTCCAATCTGTAAGTTATCAGCAATTTCTATCAATTCCAAACCAACTCAATAGAATGTGGCAGTAGGATTTTTTTTTTATCATGTGGTTAAAGTCAAAATTATAAGTTATATAACATTAGCAAGTATAATACACTGACTTACAAGTAGTAATTTTTTTCTTTGGTAATTGTTCATGATGAAATACATTTCAAATCACCTTAAATATAATGAAAATTATATAATGAAAGACAAATAAAAACTAAGGTAAGATAAAATTACTAACCTTCCAAGTTAGGGACAGTTGGGCAAGGGAATCAACGATAATGGGTTGATCACATTAGGTAGAAATTCCTTATATTCGGAAGTAGGACATGCATTAGAAATTAGAAACCACAAACCCTACAAACATAGAAACTAAGAAAGAGAAGGAACTATAATCAAATCAGTGGAGAAATTTACCTTCAAGAGATGGTCTTGGTCGACTCTGGTCCAAAACCCTTTTAGCTTGTCTAACAGAGAATTGGAATTGGGAAGGTGTGGCGGATGGATACCTTCAAATATTTCTAGAGTGGCAAGCCACAAGCAATAAGCAATTTATGGAAACTGTGAGCTTTTGCATTGACAATGTTGGGAGCTAATGTGAAACTAAAAGACTCAAATTGTGGGATAATTATAAGTTAATCTTTAAATTTTTGCTTCTTGATCAATAAGTGGTTCAGGTTGAATTTTTAATTTATCTAACCTGTTTCAATTTATCCAACCTGTACTCATCCATCATTAACGTTTAGATATTTCCTCCTTCAACTTCGAGAGGGAAAAAATAAAATTAAAGAGTTGTCCTAGTCCGATGCAAATAAGCTGTTGGCACCGGAATCTTTTCTCTTTTATTTTTTTTGTTCTTTTTCCTTTTTCCTTTTCCAAACCGAAATCTAACTGAAGGGTTAAACCATTTGAATGAAAACCCTGTAACAGTCCCAGCCTCAAACCAGACCCCATTAGAGATTGGTGGTTCGAACTTCGAAGGAACCTAACTAAATTGTGAGTTGCCCTTAATATGCCACATTCTAAATATTATTCTACACCCAATAGAACCATAATCTTGTTGGAAACAAATTTTTATTAGAGTTAAAATTTTAAATAATTTATTAATGGTAAAAATCAAATTTAAACGTAAAAATTACTTTTAGATAAATTTTTTAACTAACACGAATAACAACGTATATATGCACTTCTTTGTTTATGGGTTCATTTATAGTACTTAGGTACCAGTGCTACTAACCTCTTAATTAAACACCGAAAATTAAAAATGTCAAAATATACCATATCTGGTCCTATTCACTCTAAATCTGGCTATCCAAACCCGAACCCAACCCTATTCACAAAATCATAAAGAGGATATGGATTTAACTTATCGTACTTGATCCTACTCACACCCTTTTTACATTAGTATATTTATATTTAAAATATGATTTTATTTTAAAAATAAAATTATAATTTAACATAAATTATCTTATATTACTTTATTTTATAATTTTTTTAAGTTTTAATTACTTGTGAATATACACATTCTTTTGAAAATATATGTAAGTATATAAAAATAAAGTCTAAAAACTCAAGCATATATCTTAAAATGGGTTAACGGATAGTACCCACTTACTCAATTACTTGAGGGGAGGTTTTAGAATTGGTTATACCTAACCCAAACCCTACCCGTTAATATCCCTACCAAAATCTAACGCCTTTCCTGGTCAGCTTCCCCTCTCCACCAGCTGCATTTGTAAATTGTCCACTCCACTTGGAAATTTAAATGCCAAGCTACATACACAAGGATTCTTCTCATCTAACCCCACAAGTGTAAATCAATTGATGCAAATCCCAATGATATAAAGACCATGAAATGCACCAAAGATACTAACAAGCTCCACAAACACATTAAAAAGGTTGGATTTGAAACCCCCACCCCTAATCAACTCGTGATTATGAACAATAAGTATAAGAAAACCAAATAACACAAGCTAACTTATGCGCTAAAGTAGTCTTCAAAGAACCAAAGAGAATTTCCTCTCAAAATAGCAATATTATTAATGTAAAAAATTGTGGTTTACAACTAGAATATAAGCCTTTTTATAGGCCAAAACTAGGGTTAAAACCAAGCCAATATTAGGCCGAAATCCTAAACTCAAAGGAGCTAAGAAAACCCAGTCAAACTAGGAGTCATTCACATGCCTTTTACTTTTTTCTTGTACGCAGCAATATATGCCATGATTTCCATGCTACTAAATTCACTCCCAAGCCTTAATAACATCTTGAATAATATAAATGAATAAGAAATAAAAGAAAATAAAATGTGAACACAAGATTGCCCCTAAAAACCCCAAAATGGTCTTCTCGGGTGCACTAAAGGTTCTTTAGGGTTTTTGTTTGTGTCTTTAACTTCCAACTTGAATAATTGAGTTTCATTGGCTTGAGGCATTCTCTTAAATTTTGAAAAGAGGTCTCAAAACTTCAGGGGCCAAAGATTCAGCTTGTGGAATGAAATGACCCATGAGACACCTCAAGGGGGATCCAAGGGTGCACTTGAGAAGTGCCCTTGGGATTCCTTATTGTTTGACTTGTTTAGGCACTCTAGAATTGAGCACAAAACTTAGCCATCATCTCCATATGATTCCTTGAGTGTTTTAGCAGCTCCTTGTGAAAATCCAAGTCCATGTTCCATAAAATAGCTTGAGACAAAAGCTTGAAGTGCACTAGTGAGCTCCTTAGTGTTCTTTCTTGTCATTGGTTCACTAGTTATCTTCGAGAGGTCTTTGCCATCTTTAGTTGTGCCTTTCATACTCATATCATCAATACACTTGCATGCTAATCGCATTTTTGTAGAATTTTTAAAATCTTTTGGTACAACAAGACAAGCAATGAAACCAAGTTGAGAGAAAATAGAGCCAAAAGAGGTTGGGGCTCAATAGAATATCACAGACACATTTGGGCCATAAATCTTTGAAGTTCTTTAACTCGCACAAACTTATAATTTTAGATTTAGATAAGATTTAGATTCTTTTTTTTTTCTTTGCTTGATAATTATGATACTGTTTGTTAGTCGTCCATAGCTTTAAGAGAAACAAAAGAAATGGATAAATTCTCCAGCGTTTTTTTTATCACACAAATAAATATCTAACTCCAAATAGCTTTGGTTAAAAAAGAAAACTAAGTCAACTACTCAAGAGTAAATTCATCGAACATCTCAAACAAGTTCCTTACAATTTTAAAGAGATACAAAACTAAAAATTAAAATTTTCATAATTTTTCTGTTTTTACTTTAATAGCTTCTAGAATCTTGTTGTATAATAATATTATACATTTAAAGAAAATTTAAATTAATAGCCAGTTTAATTATTAAAATAATTGAATATTTTATATTTAAAACAACAATATTAAGAATAAGTGAGAAAAGTTAAGAAACGAATGGAACAAAGAGCTAAAAAGTAAATTGGAAAGAGAGAGAAGAAGAACTATAAATTTTAGATGTTCTACAAATATTTTTAGATTTTCTACGATATACCCATCACATTTCCTATTTTAAAGAATAAAATTGAAAATCTAGTGGAATGAAAAAAATATTTAATACTCTTTAAAGCAGAAAAAAATTACAAAATTAGAAAGCTATTAGAGATACTCTTAAAAGAACAAATGCAATTGATCTCACAAAACATATCAAAGTAGCTGCTTGTACATATATACAGATGACTGAACAAACTCCGTTCCCCGCTTTTCCTACCTTCTACTCTACACTACTTTCTTCCATTTCTTTCAAACTTTCTCGAAATGGAAACTGAACTCTAGATTGACCTTCTAACATAACAAAGTTTTCTAAAATTGGAAAGGAAACCGCTCAAGGCTTAGTTGACCATAAGTCGAGAATATCCCAACGAAAGCTGGGGAGATAACGGTGATAACGGGGGGACGCTGAATATTCCCTTCGCATCCTCACCGTCCCAAAACCCCTTCCAATTTGACGGCGTCAAACAAACTGAAGCCGCCGCCGCTTGCTCCTCCGCCGTCACCTCCTCCCTTTTGACCACTTTACTTTCCACGCTTTCTTCCTCCTCTCTTCCCCGTTTCCGTGACGACGAGTCCTCCGTCAGACCCGACTCGGAGGACTGCTCCGGATTCCCGATTTCCAGCGGAAAATTCAGAATTGCCTTGTTCCCACGCAGCTTGAACGCCGCTCTGTCATATGCCTTGGCGGCCTCCACGGCGGTATCGAAAGTTCCCAGCCAAACCCTGGATCCTTTCCGGTTCGGGTCTCGGATCTCCGCCGCGAACTTCCCCCACGGGCGCCTCCTCACACCCCTGAAGTGCTCCTTCTCAACCATAGACACGTTCGGCCGTGGAATCGTCACGTTGACGGCAGGGCGACGCTGGCTGAGAGACGAAGTCTTCTGGGAGTGGGAAGCAGACGGGGCATCGGACCCCGGGTGGACCGGGTCGTGCCCTGGAAAATGAGTAGTGGGTACTGTGGAAGTGCAGTGATTGAGGGAGAAGACGAAATTGTCGAGAGAAGAGGAGTCAGTTAAGAGATGCTGCCTTATGAGCTCCAAGGCAGAATCATTTCCGGAGGAAGCCATGAGAAAATCGTGTTGGTCCAGGAAATCTTTGGAAGTGCAGAAGAAAGGTAAAGAATCTTGGTTTGAGTGGAAAAACAGTGTGAGAGGAAGGGGTATATAAAGGGAGGAAAATCTAGTCCACAAATTGGAGACGAGAGGCTTCGTTGGAGCTTCGTAGCTGGAGGGTGGAAGGATCGCACACTTGTACTTCAAATTAGCATTTGCCCACTTGTTCACCTTTGTCGTTTACCTCTATTTTTGTAAAAGATGATTTTTTTTTAACTAAATTTTAACTTAAATGTATTTATATTAATCTATATTATAAAAATATTTAAAATTTATATTTATAAATTAAAGTCTTTAAGCTATTATTTTTATATAAAATTTTTAAAATAAAAAAATTATAAATTAACTCCTATAAATAGTAAAACAGATAAGTTTCGTTGAAACCGATCGACATGGTGAGGGAACAATGTTATGATATACATAGCTTGGAATTTTATATATTATCGGACATCGATAACAAGAATTTCACTAATCTTGTTCCGTTACGTGTACGGATTTGTTCACCGAAACACCCTGGAAGTGCAGCCGTTGTTTTTTAAACAAATCATAATCATTACTCATGGCTAGGCGGTGAAATTCAATTACTCACATGACAAAAAGCATTGAACTTTCAACTTTTGTTTTTTTTCAATAATAATCATAATCAGGATACAAGTATAGATTTTAAGTATGAAGTTAAATACCACAGTATATTGTTTATCACGGATAAATAATACATAATATAAATATTTTCACATTTTATTATTTTATTGCATGGTATATCGCAGTATATCACGATATTTAACATATTGCATATATTTTGTATATATTTTATTTAAAAACTGCAGTATATTATAAATACCGTGAGGTACATATAACAATATTTTATTTTTTATGGATGTGCATGAGATTTCTTTTTGTCATTTTACATCAAAATATCATAAATGTATAAAATATTAAAATATAATTAATACACATATTAGAAAATAAACATTTACTTTCATTCTTTTAGTTACTTTTCTTAATTAACATAAAAATTTAATGGTTACTTTGAGCCATCTAGGAGCTCAATGTGGTATTAAAAAATGTATTGTTATTATTAAAGTAGTATTTTTTTATATCAATAAATTAGTTTCTTTTTTAGTATTATTTATTTTGTTGTATATATATAACATTTTTTTTACATTTTTTGCATTAAAAAATATCTTCTATCATATACTATATTTTATTTATATTTAAAAAATTATGATGAGAAAAATTAGAATACATATAAAATGTGTAGAAAAAATTATGAAATTTATGTCATATTAAAATAATATTTTAATATTATTTTTTTGTGAAAACAGTAACAATATGCGGCGCTGTATACTATGTAGTATATTTAAAAATTTAGGGCTCAGTATATTTAGTGGTAACGGTGTTTAACACCTTAATTTCAACGAGTAGAGATAACAGGAATAATGCATGCTTTTTCTGGATTTAAAGACAACAAAATTAGTATTTAAATGACATTATTTGAGACATGAAGAGCAGGTAGGGTCGTTGTCCCTCGCGTCCACTTTGCTGCGGCCCTCGGGATGATTTTACTTTCAACTTGAGATATTGCTTTCGGTGTAAGACCGTGAGTTCTTGTAATTTGTTTATTATAAGAACATAGATTCCAAAGGTTATTAGATTTTTAACTTTTAATATACTCAGCGGCAAAACCAGGGGCAAGGGGTGCTGCCGCTCCGAAAATTTGGAAATTATATTTATAAATATAAGGTACTAAGTTGATCATTCTATGAGAAGTTAAGAACGATATGAGAATTTTGCGGCTTTCAAACTAGTTGAAGAATATAAAAAGGGTAACTAGCGTTAGCAGTCCTAAATCTTTACTTTTTATTGCAAATCAGTCCCTAACCTCTCAACCATTTCATACTCATCATGAACCATTGTCTCCCAATGTCTCTCTCTTTCTCCTCTCCTTTGCTTTAATGATGATTAATTAAAATAAAATAATTATTTTATTAATTTTTATTTATAATAAATATTATTTGAATACATACACCTAATAATTATTTAAACTATTTTTTATAAAAATTAATTTTTATAAATAATTATTTAAATTATTTTTTCTCCTAGGATTTGGTTATCACTTGTCTCACCTCCGTCTAACTCCCCAGCCTATAAACTTGGTTTTACCACCGAATATGCTATAACTTGTAATATGATACCCTATAAAAGAAAACAAAATGATAGTAATAATGATAATAATAAATTGCAATGTGGACCGCTTAATTCATTTTTTTATCTTAATTATAGGTTCCTTTTCTTCAATTTATTTTTATAAAGTCATTTATTCAAATTATGGGTTAAATTATATTCATTTCATCACTTTTGCCATTATCTTTGACTAAATCTTAATAGAAAATGTCTATTCTAGTTTCTAAAATTTTTTTATCCGGCCCTCTCTTGAAATTTATGGATTTAACACCTTAACCATTTTCTTCCCATTACTTAGAAGCATAATTTTCTCCCTCCTCCTATCCACCGGAAACTTTCCTTCTCCTTATTTCCTCACCCAACCTCCGATCTCAACCCCCTCATCCCAATGGAAGATTTTTTTCTTCATCCTATTGAACGACAGTTCATCCCCAATAACTAACGCAGAAGCGTTCATTTGTGTCCCAGATCTCATATTGACGCAGTTGTCCCATGTTCCTTCATCTAAACCGTGAAGCCATTCCACGACTCTACTGATGTGAGACGAACCAAAACGAATCTCGGGTTTCATCTCTATGGAGTTCGAATTGAACTGAAATTTTACGGGCAATATTTGTTCTTAATTAGAGAGGTTGTGTAGTTGCTGGGTTAAGATGTATATGAGAAAAGAGAGATTTCTTTACTTTTGTATCTGGGAAAAAACCCTGTCTGAAGTCCTTTATCTTATTCCTTTTAAGCACTTGTGGCAGTAACATTTTTAGTTTCTCTGCTCAGTCACTCATCATACTAATTTGTTACTGGAAAATATTCCTTGCAAATAGTAAAAGTAAGTCTGATATATTGAGCCGAGAAACTAAATTATAATGATAAAGGAATATAGGTGCGAGAAATGGTTAATGGCGGATTGTTGAGGTTATTTGGTGGCAAAGGGAGTTGTTTTGGAGCTGTCTACAAGTTTGTTGGAGGGCCTTCAGTTGAGTAATTAGTAGCCATGGATTTGTCTGTCCCTGAGGTTTTGGAATCATCATTGGATAGATGTTCAAAATATAATTAAAATGCTTCACATTCCAAATAATTAAGACTATTATGGTAGCTTGACAAATTCTTTTACTTGGAAAATCTAGAAAAGCTTTAA
The DNA here is from genome assembly GCA_005392925.1 of Aquilaria sinensis. Lineage (NCBI taxonomy): Eukaryota > Viridiplantae > Streptophyta > Magnoliopsida > Malvales > Thymelaeaceae > Aquilaria > Aquilaria sinensis. The sequence continues at coordinate 138,355 of SMDT01000431.1, forward strand.
AAATAAAAGAATTAGAAATGACAGTGTAAAGTGCCACATAAGAACTTTAATCCACTGTGAATTGGCGTGCGAAATAGTACTAACATAATTAATATTGTTAAACAATTAAGACTACTATGGCAAGTTAACAAGTCTTTGGACTAACCTGATAAATTGGAAAAGTTTTAGGACTGACAGTATTCACATCCCTTTTTTTTTAGGAATATGCTCACCCTTTTTCTTCTTTTTGTTTTCCTTTTTTCAAGAAAACTAGAGTTATCCATGGTTTGTGTGCGTCATTAGACTGTATTGCATTGGCTTTTGCGTTAGTTGATTAATTCTTAGTGCTCACGTGCCGTAGACTTTCGAGCCCTCTGGGTTTCGTAGCAATCATTATCCTTCAATTTTTTCTTTATTTTCTTTGATTTTTTCTTTTTATATTCAGAAACATAACGGTGGAGTTAAGGAAATAAAGGAGCTATTAGATCATGTGCCGGAGAGACACGTTCTCAAGAAACAACGATCACGGAATAAAAAGTAAAAGTTTTTATACAATTCAAATCTTCATGAACAAAAGGCCATCTGAATCAAACTAAACAAAAGATTACCACAAAGAGCAGCTAGCAGCTGCGAATAATCAGTAAGAATAGTGATAATTAGTAATTGAAGTCTCAGTGCCATTTGAATAGCCCCAAAAAGAGCAGATAATTTTACTTAAGAGCAACCGGGTAATAATCGGCATTTTGTTAATCAAGATGGAGCATTTATCCCTATCCAGATTCAACTTGCTGCCCCAACACACAAGAACTATGCTATGCACCATCAATAAGGAAAATATTTGGACTAGCAGAAGTATGCAGCTGATTTTGTTTATTTTCTTTTATGATAATGCTACATGTCAGCTAAATTTTTTTACATTCGTACAAAATAAAATATGAAATGTGTTTTTTTAAGTTATTTCAGAAGATTAAAATCTTTCACTATACATGTTCAAAAAGGATTGAAACTTTTTTAAAAAAAAATTTTAACATTTAATTTACTTTATAGATCAAAAAAGGTTGAAATATTTTTTTTTAAAAAAAATTAACATTTAATTTACTTGATAATCACTATGTAAACTCCACACAAAACTAAAAAAAAATCATTACTTTTTTACTTAGTTTAAACTCCACTATACAAAACTTAAAGATGAATTTTCTGAATTTGTCATTTAAACTCTTATTACATAGAAAAATTAAATTTTGGTTCCAAGGAAAAAATTAAAAAGCATCATAAATTACATGTATCTTATTCTTTGTACCCAAATCAGAGAAAGGTTTCAGTTCTTTACGGGATAGAGGAGTAATATCGTTAATTTCATGTATAACTTGCATCATAGAGACATATGCAGAATTCATTTTTAAATTGAAATTAAATAAATTATTTAAAAAAATAATTAAATACATCGTATGCAATACTATTTTATAAATCTATTTTTTACTTAAATTACCAATTTATTGAAATACCATAGTTTTAAGAAGTTTAAAGAGTAATATTAAAACATTTTTTTATAAGAAGTACGTATTTTATAATTTGCTTAAAAATTAATAATAAATATCTTTATAAAAAAATATTTAGATTTTAGTAAACTTTCTTAAACTGTAAGATTTTAGTAAATAAATACTTCCCCTGTTTTATAAAAACTGACATTTTTACTATTTATAACAATTAATTTATGATTTTATTTCTTTTAAATATTTTTATAAAAACATGAATTTTTATATAAAAAATAAGCTTTAAAAATCATAGCTTCTAAATTTTATTTTTAAGAATTTTTTTAATACATATTAATATGAATATATTTAAGTCAAACTTTAGTAAAAAAAATATAAAATGATCAATTCATATGAAACAGAGAGAGTAATAAAAATTAGGCCTAACCCTTCACAACTACCATTCCTCATTTCCTCCAACCCATTCCCTTTTGCCATCTCCCCCATCCTTCTTACCATCCGGATCTAATTGGTTTTCTTTCAATTTTTTTATTACTTGGCTGAACTTATCTGATGTTATCTATACCAGATTTTTATGGTACATGTAATCTTCTTCAAATATTAATGTTTAAATGTGATTTAGGACTCTCACATAGTAAATCTTTAATTAAAGAAGAGTAATGATATATCTAGGTTTTCTGTTGATTTTGCTAGAATTTTAGGTCTACTGGAATGTCTCAATGCTTTACAATAGATATGGAAAGCGATTAAATAAAATAAAGTTATGTTTTATTTTTTATTTTTTATATTTTATAGATAATCATTTTATTTTTCTTTCCCATCGTAGGACTGGACCAATGATCCAAATGCTGTATTTACTTGCGTTTAGTCCTCTGCGTCTTGTGCACATTGGTTTTCAGGTTATGTAACTTATGTCCCTCGAAGACCTCTATAAGCACCAGCCTTTAGCTGGTTTTTTCCATTACTATGATTTCTCATTTTTTGATTAAAAAAATATAATTTTTTTTATTTTTATAGATAGTATTATTGAGACCTCTAACACCTAGTCAGTTTTAATGTTGTTTGGTTATTGTTAGTTTAGTCTATGTTTTGTTTTGATTATTTGTAAGTTATGTACTCTAAATTTATTCTGACTTATTTGAAAAGTTCGAGTTAAACCAATTCTCTTCTCTATATTTGATGTTATAGGAACGAGTAACATTTTTGTAATCGGTTTTATATTTCTGTTGTCCTTTAGAGTTTTATATCGATGGTGGTTTGTAAGATATTGTTTGACTCATTTTTAATTAGAATTAAGCATATTTTGTAAAAAAAATTAATAAATAAAAATTTCAAACATATAATCGCTCTATATAAAGCTTACGCACAATAATATATTAATTTTAATTTAAACTATAGACCCTAAAGAAGAGGCAAAATTTGTAAAATCTAGACTAATAAAGTATTGTATTTTGGTGGCTTTTTTAAATTATTAGCTTTAGCCTCATGGCCATGGCCAATTATTTTAGAATAACATTTTATCTGTATGTATATTCAACTTGCAATTTGAAATCCATGAAGATATGCTTGTCGACAAAGCAGCCAACGCCCCATTTGAATCCTGTTGCATTCAAGTTCCAAACTCATCCAAGCTTATCACGTACTCTCGATATACATGCATTCACACGCGATATAGTCAATACGATATCATCCTTTTTTTCCCCCCTATCTCTTTCGCTAGTCAATTTAACCAAGTTGTTTCGACCTTTATGAACTGTAGGTGTTGCTGCACAATTTCTTTATAGCCCTTTTTTTTCCCGTAATCTGTTCTTTATAGTCCTTAATTTATATGGCTGATCATCTTTGATTTTTACCGACCAAAATTTTTTATTTGAAGAAAATAAGACTTAGTTGCAATGAATAAATAAGTGATGTCATGTCAATAACCAGTGGCATAATTAACTAAAAAACACTAAGACAAATAATAGACTACCGAAGCAAAGCTACTCCCATCTTTCCTCGGTGTCGGCAACATGTTGATTTGATGTATGGAGATTAACGCACTTTTGTTTAAGCTTAATACACTTGTTTTAATACGTTTTTTACATAAGTACTCTTTAACAAATTCCAAAATCCTGTTAATTTACTCAAATTTACACCTTGTATCAGTTCCTCTCTCATCATCTACCATCTGAGATTGGATAGTTGTAAAGATGAATCCGTTGTTACTAGTTATCTTTTCACAACAACCACTTGGGGAAATGCCTTTCTCCTCCTGCCTTGGCAACCCTTGCTGTGGTAGAGGATGGACCTCCTCACTTCTCCCCCTTCCTCCACTATCTCCAACTCTCCATCGCAAGGCCCACACACCACCGTTTACTCGACTTCTTTGCCATTGCCTGCACCTCTCTATCATCATCATCATCATCATCACCTCTATCCTCTTCCCATCTCAAACCATTTCAGAACTTGACGTCAAGCGTCTAGTGGATAAGTTCATGGAGCAGCTTGATCGAGCAAAATCAAAGAGAAATTGAAGAAGAAATCCCAAAAATAGGCCTCGCGTGACCCCAATTTCTGGAGAACATTGCTTTTACTACAGTTTTCAAAATGACTATTATGATATATTATTTCAAAGAGAATTCCATGCTCTACAAGTGTCACAAGAGCTTTGCTCTAGGTGACTGTGTCTTTCGGGTTAGAAATCCATCATTTGTAGGGTATCTAGGCTTTTAAAGTTTCTGTCAATTTTATTTTCTTGTTATTTTCAGTTTCCTTAATTATTTTTGGTTTAGGATTTCTTTGTAAACATATAAATAGGCATTCTTTCGTTATTATGAGACAATTTATCAATAATATTGAAGTATTTTTAGAGCATTTTGTTTTCTTTTATGAGTGGATTCTCATTTTCTTCTTGATTAAGCGTGTTGCTTGATCAATTTTCATTTCTTGCAGTGTTAGGTAGTATTAAAGCAAGTTGAGTTATCCACTTCATGGCTGGTGATGGTAGTAAGAATAGACAACATGTTGCTGAAAACCCTAGGTTGGAGGACTATGGGGAGACATTATAGGAAATGAAGCATCGGATCATCCTGTGATTAAAGGATTGTTTGGAGTCATGTTTCGAAGAGATCATGGAGAGACTTAGTGCCCTTAACCCTTTTGCCAACGAGGATAAGGACAAAGAAAGGCAACATGCCTAGGAAGAACCCGTCTCAGGCCATGCAACTCAGAGACTTGTTCTTGCTCGGGGTCGTAGACACATCATCCACGACAGTGTGACTCTAAGTCAGAAGAAGATTATGATCCTTATGACGGATTTCAGATAGATCAGGATGTAGAAGGTCATGATAGAGATTTTTGATTTCAGGGTGGATATTCTGTCATTCAAGTGAGATTTTAACATTAAAGGTGTCATTGATTGGATAGCCGAGGCTGAGCAGTTCTTTGAATATCATGATGTCCCGAAGGAGAGGAAAATGAAGTCGGTAGCCTAGAGATTGAAGGGAATAGCCTCTGCTTGGTGGAAAAAGATAAAAGAAAGGAGATGGCATGATGGAAAAGACTCGATACGATCAGGGGTATGGATGAAGCAGTTGATTCGGAAGGATTTTCTACCCCTATACCATGAGTAGATTTTGTTCCAGTAATACCAGCAGTGTCGACAAAGGTTAGAATCAGTCCAGGATTATACAATGAAATTTGTACGGCTATCCTGATGTAAGGATCTAAAAGAGACAGAAGGGCAAATGATTTCACAATTTCTGGATAGGTTGAAGCTTGCACTTTAGGACAAGATTGGGATTCTGCCAGTGCAAATTTTTGCCGAAGCACGAAATTTAGCATTGTAAGCAAAGCTTTCGATTCAAGGGAGGGGAAGGTAAAAGTTCCATCATAAAAATTACCTAGGAGAAGGATCAGGGAGTTCAGTTGAGAAGGTAAAAACACTGCCAAAACCTGCTCTATGCAGGATTCGTTATCATAAGGAAAAAGCAATAGGGAAGCAGAAGGTCGTAGAGAATAAAGAGGCTACAAAGGTAACGAATCATTACTTGAGACCAACACCTAATGTCTGTTATTGCTGTCGGGAGCCCAGGCACTTGTCCAATAAGTGTCTCTTTTGGAATGTTAATATTGTCGTTAAAAAGGATAATAAGAAGATTGTTTGTGGACTTGACGGGGAAGAGGAGGAATATAAGACTTAGGAGGACGACAGTGATGAGCGGGAGAATTATGTGGTGCATAAGTTGTTGCTAGCCCCCAAACAAGAGAACTAAACACAATGCCATCAATTGTTTCGTATCCGGTGGACAATAATTAATACGTTGTTTAACATGATTATTGATAATAGGAGTTGCGAAAATATCATTAGCAAGAATGTAGTGCAGTGTTTAGAATTGAAGATGAAGAAGCATCCAGAACCTTACACCATTGGGAGATTAAATTGGCGGACAAAATTCAAGTGACTGAACAGTGTAAGTTACTTTTTCCCATTGGGCAATATCGAGATGAGACTTTTTTTTTATGTTGTGGAGATGGATACTTGTCACTTGTTAACCAGTATACCATGGTAGTTTGATGTTGTAGCATAGCATGATGGACAAGACAATGTATACAGGTTAGAGAAAGGAGGAAGGAAATTCGTGCTTTGTCTTCAGCAGTAGAAAAGCTCATAGCCCAAAACTTCTAAAGTAGAGGGGCAGACTTTTCTTACTCTTACATAGTCTAAACAAGAGGTGTTCACAGCAATAAAGAAAACCATGGGATTTTATGTGTTGGTAGTGGGACAGGTCCTCCCTATTTCTGGGTCTCAAGTAGAAAAGGTTTCAGAAGTAACTCAGGCACTGTTACAGGAGTTTCGAGATATGATGTCAAAGGAGTTTCTAAACAACCTCTCACCCATAAGAAACAATCAACATAAGATTGGCTAGGTTCATGAAGTAAGTCTGCCCAACTTGCCCCATTATTAGATGAGCCAGAAAGAATGCGAAATTCTGTGGGGGGTGGCAAAGTTGCTGTGAAAGGGATATATCCGGAATGGTATGAGCCCATGTGTAGTACCAACTTTGTTGACACCTAAGTCAGATGACAGCTGGAGGATGTGTACTGACAGTTGGGCCATCAATAAAATTACTGTTGGCTATAGATTTCCCATACCCTATTTGGATGACATGCTAGACCAGTTCAGTCACACCAACATGCTGAGCACAATTATGAGGGTGATGAACCAGGTATTGAAATCATTTATTTAGAGTTACATTGTTGTATACTTTGATGATACCCTGATTTATAGTCGCTCGGGGAAAAACATGTTTCACACCTATGCCAAGTACTCATAGTCTTGCAAGAGAATAAGCTGTATATAAACTTGAAGAAATGATGCTTTATGACTAGCAAGATATTATTCTTGGGTTATGTAGTCAGTGTAGAGGGCATTCAGGTAAATGAAACCAAGGTTTGGGCCTTCAAAGAGTGGCCTATGCTAAAGACAGTTTCTGAAGTTTGAAGTTTCCTTGGGTTGATAACTTTCTACAGGCAATTTATTTGGGATTTTAGTAGCATTGCTGCCCCTATTATAGAGTGTCTGAAGAAAAGAAAAGCTTCATTGGGGTGAGGAGGCAGAGGTGAGTTTTGCCTTATTGAAAGAAAAGTTATGCTCCACGCCAACTTTTACCTTACTAGATTTTGAGGCTCCTTTTGAGGTAGAGTGTGATGCTAGTGGTGTGAGAATTGGCGTTATCTGTTTTTAATGGCACATGTCAGTTGCTTTCTACGGTGAGAAGCTCTCTGATGTGAGGTAAAAATGGACCACTTATAATAAAGAGTTCTATCCTTGATAAGTGCATAATGTAATGATCAAAGTTGTTGACTTTTTGGTGACTTTGACCATCAATTTCTATATTGTCATTCCATATTTCTTTGTTTTTGTTGCTTTGTTTCATTCAATTTAAAACATTAGTAGGAGATTGGGCAAAAAAAAAAAAATCATAGTGACATATCCACTCCCAACCCAAAAAAACCCCATTACTGCCTTCTTTCTGTCTCTGCTGTCTAATCTCGTCGCCGACATTCCACAGAGAGTGATAGAGTCTTTTACAAAAAGTCTTTAAAGTTTGTCAAATTTTACATTATTAAAATAAAATTTCAAAACTTATTATTTTTAACATTTTTCATTAGCTTCTTAATGTTTTCTGTTAACTTTTTAATGGTCGATGACATATCCACTCTTAATTTAAAATTTCAGTGGCATATTCGGCCTAATTTAAAACATTAGTGGGAGATTGGGGGAAAAAAAATAAATTATAGTGACATATCCATTTCCAACTCAAAACATTAGTAACAAAATTGATATTTCTGCCTGTTCATATATGGAGGTGCCAATGCATTAACACCGGAGGACCTTTCTTCTGGAGGTAGAGTATTGTGGGAACATCCACTCCCAAACTGGTTTTCTTCCATTTTTTTTTTTTGGTAGTTTAATTTAAATAAGGTTTCATTAAAAAGGATAAATAAGCAATGCATCACATAAGAAACAAGGCCTAAATGACTAACACATTTTGTGGGGGCCGGCATGTAACAAGTAACAAGTAACCGCTTCGTTTTCTTGTTACCGCTCGCTAATCCCAACCAATTGCTTCTATCGCTTCTTCCCCTGCCGTCGCCGACTCGCCACCGCCACTGGTAGACAAGGACAAAATTGCTTGTATGGCATCAAACCCGGACAGAATGTATAACCGCTAAATTAGAAAAAGAGTACACGGTGTAATAAACGACACTGTTTTCTTTTTTAATAAATCCTCTGACTTTTTCTGTTCGTTTTCCTTTCTTTAATGGGCATATAAGATAACGTACTTACATACAATCGTATTTTTGTGAGTAAAAAATTTGACTTTTCCTATAATTTTATAATAGATCATATTCATATAAATTAGTTATTGAAAAAAGATCTAATCGAGCTAATAAAAGATCGGATATTATGAAAGATTTAGGTCACTTTAATTTTTATTTTGATAATCTTTGGTTCAGTCCAAACCCTACCCAAGGGGGGAGCCACATAAAACATTGAATTTTAGGAAAATTCTGTAAACGGTATATATTATTTTACAAAATATTTATTATAATCCTATAAAATTTTAAATGATGACCCCATTCAATATAAAATATATGAAATTAGTTTTGATTGCTCCCATTAAGATATTTTCCTGGCTCCCGCTCTTGTAGTCCACCAACCTCTCTTCTTTATCTTCATCATTTCTTCTCATTTGTTCTCTGTGTATCAGGCTAGACGTGAATATCAATCAAAGCTTGGTTGATTGATTTTTCACTGTTGCTCCATCCAATTATCTCCAATCACTTCCACAATTTTTTCCCTCCATAAAATTCCTTCATCCCTATCAATAAGAGCACCATTTAGTTCATACAATGTTTATGTCAAACAGATCTAAGTGGCTCATTTTTAAAATTAGTAGGTACGAGAAGAATTAAGATAAAGTAGGGTGTAAAAAACGGTTGGACTTAGAATATGAGAAATTTAAGAAATAAGATAAAGCAGGGTGCAAAAAGTGGTTGGACTTTAAAAGTGAGAAATTTACAAATTGTGTGTATGTGTGTGTGTAATAATCCGATTTTTTTCTTTGGCTACTTATAAGTTATTTCTCCATGACTAGCCTTATTTACCAAGAAGATTTTTGTTTGATCCGATTTTCTTTCCTCTCTTCGACATCATAAGAATGAGTAGCCTTTTATTAGCCAGATTATATGTCCTTATTATTATTTAGTGTTCCATATTATTGATTTGTAATATGCTGTTTTGCTCATTTGTAATTGAAATAAAGTACATTTTTATAAAAAAAAATTTATTTTGATGACATTAATTATATACTATACAATATTTCTGATTATTTAGAATAATGATAAAATCCCTAAAATACAAAATTATATTTTATTGAAACTCTACATTTTCTCAAAATATTTTTTTCAAATATAAATCCTTTTATTACTTTTCTTTTATTTCATGTTTCTACGAAAAAATCATAAAAAATTAGTTATCCCAAAACAAATAGTATTATTGAAGCGATCATATTGGCCATGTGATCAAATTATGACTTCCGCTCTTTCTAATTTATAGTTTAATTGCGGCTGAAGTGATTAATATACTTCAAAAACTGTGCATTAATCTACCTATGTCAAATACTTTGTACTTGGCTTAGGTTTTGCACGCATGAGTTCTTTGACACAAATGTTCTATTCAACCCAATTTTTTTAATATTCAAGCTAATAAATATTTGCATTATTTTGCTTCATATTATGAATTTGCTAGTCAAATTCTTATTTATATTTTCTTGAGTTGTTATGTGGTTGGTGGTTCATGTTGTTACGTTTATTAATTATTTTATGTATTTTTTATACAATTATCAATAACAAATTATTATAGTTAAGGAAGAGAGCTACATGTTTTATAAACGAATCAATGACAATTCTAAGGGTAAATGTTACCAGTTGTTCCTAAACTAGAACTCATGTTACGTAATCATTTTAAAACTATCAGGTGTTATACCAATCATCTTCAAATTATTTAATTGTTACTATTTTGTCCTACCAATCAACTAAACCGTTAATGATAGATGGAAAAGTTGTGCCAAATTAGCAGCCATGTCATTTTTCTATGCCACTTCAGCAGCCACGTCATTTTTTCATCCATTTTTAATGGTTTAGTTGACGGAAAGATGGTTACATTGGATATAGTTTAGGGATCATTAAGTAACATTTGATAATTTCAAAACAATTAGGCAACATTGGTATAGTATAGTTTAAGGACAACTGATATTATTTACCCCAATTATAAATAAAAACGAATTACCCTTACACATAATGTAGCTCATGATTAGTTGTACGAAGGATGGAAATTTCTAAGGCAAATGCATTGATTTTGATTGATTAGCCTTATTTTTTACAAATTTCCAGCATGGAGATTTTAGGAAGAATGATTGGTATGGCAACCAAAGTTGGCAATTGATTTTGTTCTAGTCAACAGTTGGCCGTCACTTCTCCACCTGAAATTGTGCTACTTGTTGTCATAACCAGCCTAACCCCTAGTCCATTCGAGCCCAATTACTTAATCATGCAGCGGAATTTTCATATAAAAGATATTTAATCCTTATCAAAACATACAGGCATGAACCCCAGGATATTACTAGCACTAGCTCATTAATGATTTACTTAAAGGTTGATATTGTGCTCTTGGAAACAAGCTAGTACTTATGTGGAACTTATATGTTCATTTCGAGCTCGTTATCAAACATAGCCAAGTACATGCATGGCAACCAAAACACCAATCCAAGTTTTGGAACTTATTTATTATGCACATGTTTTTCATAAACAAGTATAGGCTTTTAAACATATGATTATGCAAATCCATCATCAACTTTACTTAGGCCTAAAATGTTCAAGACCGCTAAAAGTCCAACCGTCTATGTACAAGCCATTAACACATATTATGGCTAAAAGCAAATATGGCATAGAACACACATAACCACCTTATTAGACATTGTTCCCACAATCTAGACTTCAAGTCCTGCACATAAAGTCCACACTTATTAGCTTGTTACACAAGCAACCCATAACATTTAGAATACTTAGAATAATGAGCAAACACAAATGTACACACACAAACCTTTTTACCAACAGAAAAAGTATAAAATACTCTTGATCTTAGTTCTGTTCTAGTGTTCATTTTCCAACATTAAGTAGGGAAGGGGGTGAGTAAAACTCAAAAAGGATTCCGTACAGCTCATAGAGCTTAACATAACACAAGTATATCTTAGCAAAATATAATCCAAGCTCCTAAAAAAAACACTAAGACAAAGAAAATACAAGATATATGCATATAATAATAATCGGGGTCAGTAAGCACAACCAAACATAGAAGCACACAAGCACACACACCACTTAACACCATATTCCCATGAAGGGCAGAGCAAGCATGAGCATATGTTCTTTGAATTTGGTTAACCATTTATTAGTCCGTATTAATCTGAGATCTCTTTATGCTTAGGAATTGAGTTGGCCAGCTCAATTCCTAGTCGTAATGCTTGCACGGAGCTAGGTAGCACAAAGTTGCTTAAGCAACAAAACATAGCCCTCTGTAGCACCTTAGGATCACATGGCATTCTTTATCTATCACCTAAGGGCACTGAATACTCAAAGAGTATAAGAATCCTTACCAACCCGTTTGCAACCCTCGTTGCCCGAAAGGTTTTAGTAGCTTGTCTTTCTTACTTTTCCTTGCTTGTTGTACCTAAAACTTGGTTTTTAGCTCAAGAACCTACAATGACCGAAACATTAGCAAGTATATTCTTGCATCACCTTAGCTCGAAAACTTTTATATACCAAGAAAACTTGGTGGAACACGTAATACCTCAACAAAGGAGGTATGGCTAAATTTATGTTGCTTGGTATCCTTCAAGCTCCCTCTTGACTTTTCTTCAAACCGCTCCTTGATTCCTTCCCTTGGAAGGCTTTAGAAGCTTATGTGTATCAAGAACACAAGCTTCAAATACAAGAATGCCAAGAACAAGACTTGGCTGAAACTTCCCTTAGTTGATGGCTTCAAAAAATGTCTCCTTCTTTCAATCTTGTTTTTGATTCTTTCTTAGGATGTTTTTAAGAGCTTATAGATACCAAGAACACTTAGTAAAATCTCAAGGATGCTCAAGAATGAGCTATGGCCGAATGGTATTTGGGAGAGAAGAGTTGGAAGAGTTTGAGAGCAAACTTAAAAAGAAATTGAAGAAATAGAGTGAAATGTGTTGAATGAAGTTTAAAAGCTTAATGGGCATGTAATGGACGAATTTGGGAGGGGAGAATGAGTGTATCATGTGCTTGGATGAGTGGGAGATAAGTGGGGGACAAATTGGAAGACTTGCGTGGGTGGTGGGTGAGATAGTCAAAAGTGGGGACAAATTGGAAGACTTTGGTGAAAGTTGGAAGAATTTGTCAAAAGTCGGGGACAAGTAGGTGGAGGAAGGAATCCTAATTGATGAGTTGGATGAGAGGTGGATTAAAATAATGGGAAATGGAGAAAGGTGGCAGCCATAGCATCCAATGCATTTAAAATTGGCTAATCCCCTATTTAGTCCCTCAATTCCTCACATTTGGGCAATTAAGCCCAACCACCAAAAGTCCTTTTTGTCCAATTGAGTCCCTCACCTTAAATTTTCATCATTAGTTTAAATTCTGAGAGTGTTCAACATTCATCATACTCATTGGTCCCACTTAATTTAGTGTCTCCCAAACTCAATGAGCTTAATTCCCAATTTAGGAAAAATTCTTAAGCCCTGAATCCTCATAGCCTGAGGCTTAATTACTTAGGATTTTGCGGGCATTACACTTGTGCTCTTTTTTTTATTGACCGAATTAGCGACAGACAACCCAATAACCACTTTATCAGCCTCCAAGTCTAGTAGCAAAATTCAGTTTGCCTTGTAGTGCTTAATTCTTGCACATGGCTCAAAACATATTCAAGTGGTTCGCACCAATCAAGTTTATTTGGTTGGCAAAGGGGAGCATCTGCCTAGCCAAGATTAGGGTTCAAATGGTAGATATACACTTTACAAAAAAAAAAAGTTCTTAAATAGTCTAATTGTAGCCCAAGTTCTCTAAGTTTTGCACAGCAGACACTTCCCCATTAAGCTTCCTAATAATATCTTCCTCTACTTTATTATTTATAAAAAATTTTGAGTGAAAAAAAAAACAAAATTCAATTGAGCTAAATCACATAATTAGTCCTTATTCTTCCTTCCATCTAAAAAAATAGTTATTACTTTTCTTAAACATGAGAAAATAATCCCAACACCAAAGATGCTATTGCTTACCGTTAGTACAGATACAAATAAAATACTATATTGGCCCACTAACCTATGGGTTCTTAAATTTTCAGTTTTTATTAGCCCCTATTATTTACTTTTCATATGCTCTCTAATTTGATGACTTCTTACTAATATTAAAATCTTAAAAAAATTTCAATAAGAAAACCTTTAGAAAGCTATTTATTGTTTATTTGATCCTCATTTTCTCATGTGAATTGCATATTTGAGATTACATATTATACACTTAACAGTCCAACAAAAAGACAAAACTCATTTAAGCTGCTCTAGCTTTCTCCATTTTTCTTGATGCTCACAAATTCGTGCCCTCACTAACATTTTATGTAACTTTTTTCCAACACAAATGATCCTTAAAAAACTGTAAATCAACCATTGAAAAATTTACGGTCTAACAAAAAAAAATTAATTTTTGTTAGCATGATGTCTCATGAAATTAGTTAGTTAAAATTCAACTAGTATTTAACACAATTTATTCAATCATTGTCAGTTACTAAATATTTTTTAGAATTCTATTATATTAGCATGCATTTCATTCTTTTTTGGTACTTAGAATATCTACTGCTACAAGTTTAAGGATTTTGAAGGATGGGAAAAAAAAAAGGGGAGACTCAAATTTGGGTGAAGGATGTGAGCATCATATTTCTTTACCAACCAAACTAAAAATGATGGATGACATTTCATTCTTTTTAAACATTAGCCTGTTGGATTTGATACAATTCTTAAATATACCATACTCCTAATTTCAAATTAGGGCAATTATCTTCTTCAAGTCTGGTTAAGTATGGTTAACTCACAAAGATTGAAATTGAGAATTATCCAATTTTTCAATTAATTTTAATTTGTACTATAGATTGAAATTGATGATGATCTTAGTACTAGTTATTTTGTTTGATACTAATACTTTTCGTTCCAAATTATTTATAATATATTTTATTTTAAATTTTTCTAAATCTTTGTTATTTTCATATAAAAAAATATTTTATCATATATTATTATCAAAATTATTTTTTCAATATTAAATTTTTTAACTCTTTCAATTTATATATAAAAATTAAATATAGAAATGGATAAAACACACAACCTTTTTTTAATTTCCTTGCCACAAATCAAAATGTCAACTCAAAAAACAAAACTCAAATCAAAATCCCACGACGATAGCAAACTGTTTCAATTTGCTCGAATTTCACAGCTTTGATTGAAAGGCCATGCATTGGTAGTTGGTTTGTCATAACATACTTTAACCAAGTTGATAAAATGCGGCATTATACTATCTAATGTCTACCACTAATAATGAAGTTAACGATGTTAGGTAATTGTTGCTAAGAGAGAGGAAATTTACAATTTTAAATGAACATATATAATTATGGAGTAGATAAGGATGTTATTATTAGGAAGATGAGTTACTGTTTTATATAAATCTTTGTAATCATAAATGAAATAATGTTTAAGATTTTAATTATCTCTATAGAAACAAAATCTCTATTTTTCAAATGAAAATGCTAGTTTATTGCAATTTGTGTGCAGTGTATGATAGATTGATGTTATATATTTGCTAGACAAGTATCTAGTTAGAATTGTTGTTCTAGTTAATAGAACTACTGTTTGAGTAAATAGAACTACTATTGCGGTGTTTAGTACTACTTTTCTACTATCTAATTATGATAGACTAGTGTATAAGTTAGTTAGTGTGGTGTCCAGTACCATTATTCTAGTGTCTTCCACAGCTACTCCGGTGTCTAGAACTGCTATATTTTATATCTAGCAATACTTTTCTAATGTCTAATTATGTTAAGTTAGTATATAAATTAATTAATCTAGTGTATAGAATTGTTGTGTTGATATCTAGTATTGTTATATAAATTAGTTAGTGACGGTCAAAATATTAAAATTTAGCATCAAAACTGAGAAATTGTAATTGGTTTGAATCTCTTAACAATAGGAACAATAAAAAAGAAATTAGCACCATCAGCATTCTATCTTGTAGTGGACATGAGAAATTCTCATTTGCTCATATTACTTCTTTCTTCTTTTCATTAAATGAATTGGTTTTATAATAATTCATAAGCCTCAACGGATTCGCTTTATTGCTTAGAAATTTGGCATTAAATTTGAAAAATTATCTAAAGGTAACTTTTAATTTTTAACTTCAATAGTTTCACTCCCAATGTTAAATAAATTTTTTAAAATTCTAATACTAATTAGAAAAGTTACTCCAAATGGCACCTATGTTTTATATGGTTTCATGTTTTTCTTTGTTTTTTCTAAAATATTGTTCTCTCCTTTATTTGTAATCAAAAGTATCCATGCAAAATAAGTGCATGCATGAATAGTCCCTAAACCATGACCTATGTTGCATTTTGATCCCTAAATTATTAATTGTTGCATTATTCATCCTGGAACTACCAGTTTGTTACATCATTTGTCCTCCATCGGTTCCCACCGTTAAACACTAACAAAGAATGACTAAATTGCAACAAAATGAAATATTATGGGCTAATATAACAAAATTGAAATATTGAAGGTTTAAAAATGTGATTTAATGAAAAAAAAATTAAAACTTACAGTTTTAAGGAAAATGGTTACACAAACTATTTTTTTGTCACTGCAGAGTCGACCCATTCGACTTCCTATTCTTCTTTTTCAAGTTTTCAATCACTTTCTCTTTGTCTTTGTCTTTGCCACCGCATTCTTCGCTTCATTGTTTCAAGCGGAATAAGATCTGTCAGGGGACTAATTTATTATTTTGATTTTTTTCGTTAAACAACTTGTGGAGCCATGTGGCCTATTACACAACAGAAAGCTAAGTATTTCTGGAAGCACACTGCTTGTTAGGTAGGTCCTGGGTTACGAGGACTGGGCTCGGCCTGGTCGCAAGCAGGGCGGTTGGGTCATAGGCGAGGCGGTTCCGTGCTGGGTCCGGGGCAGGGCCGGGCAGGGCGGGTTTGGAGTTTTTTTTTATAAATAGAAACATAATTAATTATATATGCCATAAATATTTTTAAGAAAAAACACCACTTCCGGTATAAGTTTTATTAAGTTAAAAAACCAAACGGCACTTACAAAAATCGGAACGGGCTTTACATTTTAAAATGGAAAAAACGTTTCGGAAATGATGAATAATAGAAACCTATGATCTATGCTGAACAGCATAATCAGATCAAATACAAACTACATGTATGATTGAAAAAAAAAATTTCAAGTCTCCGTATCGGATATTACCTCATTATCCGAACTCTTTTTGTCTTGCTGCCGGAGTGCTGCGATGCCCCAATCTCGGTTGCACACACATACTTCTACCGCGTCGGGTGTCAATTTTGATCATTTATCTGATATTACCCGTTTTCCGGCACTAATCGCTGTCTCGGATGAGACGGTCAACAGAAAATCGTTGGAGGGCCTGCTGTGTAATTAACCCATTTTTAATTTTTAATTTTTAATTTTTTTTTGCAGGTTTCCGTTGTGCACAGAAGCCGTCAGGAGCCAGTCCCGATCCGGTCCGGTCTGGTCTTGCGAGACGGTGCGGTGCGGTGCAGTCTGGCCATGTGGGGCTGCCCGGGTCGGATCCTAATCCGGGCCGGCCCGTTTTGCACCTCCTCCTCCTCTTGGGCTCATATTCAGCCCATCAGGCTTTTACCGGGGCTGGACGGTGCGGGTTTGACAGATCTGGGCCAGATTTGACTTCCGGTCCAATCCCGGTTTGGGCCTGGTCAACCCAGCCCAGGTCTCACCTCTACAGCACTGTCAGAAAAGGGTACCCTCCTCTGCCGTTGTGTCCTCAACATTTGTGCCTCGGAGTTGCCGTACTTCTTGAATGCTTCCTTCACATCTGCTGGCAGTTCGGAACTTCGGATTCGCTGATCTTGAATCGCCGAGTGAAGCAGAGACAAACCTGTGAGATCCCATTCCAAAAACCCCTTATGACTAAGAAAAGAAAACAATTAAAAAGCTCAATAAATAGTTTCTTTGATTGCTGTTTTCCATCACCTTTCCCAGGCATGAATGGCGAAATGTGTAGACGATTTGATAGCTAGCTAGAGCCTAAAAAGATTTAATCGAATCCTCCCATGAATCAGAATCAGGCACGGCTCCGAAACCTCTGGATCTCGATTTCTCTCTTGCCATAACCTGACTGGCTGTTTGTAGAGCTGATTTGTTGGTCACCAGTAATTTCCAAGGCCTCCCGTGTCCGTTCCATGCCATTTGTGAGAGTCTACACGCCATGACACGCCATCATGAGCCGCAGTAGACCAATTACAGAGACCCCCTTTTTACTTTTCTGCTTTTTTCTAACATGAAAGTAAGTTTTAATTTTGTTTTTCCATTGAATTGCATTTTTATACCCTCAATTTCTAATGTTCTGTTCGGCCAAAATATTTTATTTTGTTTCAATTCAGTCATTTTTCGGTTACTGTTTGACAGTGGGAACTGGTGGAGAATGAATGGTGCAACAAAATAATAGTTCTAGGATGAACGGTGCAACAATTCATAGTTTAGGGACAAAATGCAACATAGTGAAAGTTTAGGGACTATTTATGCACTTTACCCAAAGTATAAGGATAAAAAGCAGCATAGTGTTCCCTAAGCCAATTAACTGTTCTCTACTGTTAATTAAGGGTTTCCAGATATTTATTGATTTTTCTAAACAGGAATATTAAAAGGATACTGAATCTGATTATACCTTCCTATGCGTGTCATAGTTAGTACGCAAAGGTGGCTTTTGTTTGTTAATTTCAACCAAGAAATTAGATTAACTGACTTGCTTTAGGCAATTAAATTACGTGAGGTCCTTGACTCTTTGAAGCACCTGGACTCCTAATTCTCGTGCTTTTCTGAGATCACACGAGAAACTGAAAATCAACCTCACCTTTGCAAAGGTGACGCATGATGAAAACTATTTGGCAAGTAAAAATATCCACCAGTTTTATTTTTACTGTTTTTTTAAATACTAATGTTATTTGAAAGTTAATATTGTATCTAATTAATAATCACATGAATAAAACCTTTTTATAAAGAAATTATTTTTCTATGAATGTTTTCCAAACACAGCCAAAATAAATAAATAAAATTACCTAACTTTTCGGAAAAAAAAATGTTTTCTTTAAATGTAAAATTTTCAACTATACAAGTTAAATAAATAATCACTATAAATCAAACACTAATAACTCCCTTTTTTAAATTTAACGGAACACCCAATAATTAATGAAATCTTATTGCCATCAGTTTATACTAGAGACATGAGTGTATATGTTATTATGAAATTTTCCGCCAGAAGATTTTCACTTCTTAGCAGAAATTATTAGATGACGTCGTTTTTTATTTTTGAACGGCAACGGAAACTAATATTAATAACATATATTGTTATTACACTCTGAAACAAAAACAGCCACACTCAGAGAGGAGTACATGACAATCCGTTAATATGTTTTGAGATTTTGGGCTGGATGGTACCCGCAACTCGAAATGGGAAAAGACAAACTCACCCCTAATCCACCCCAATCTGCCATCGCATGCTGGTGGAAACTACTGTGCTGCCGCTCCTTCACTTCGATGCTTAAGAAGAGCAAATTCGAAGGGTGGGGACAGGATTGGCCGTGGGTGCGGTGGCGCACACATTGGGTGGACTGGCGCTAGTGAAGGGTTTCGATCCGCTAAAGGATGAGATCACAGACGACGCATCGGAGAAGGCCGACTGAGATTGCGACTTCCCAACTACTGTCTAGCTAGATTTCGAGACGAGGCCAACCAATCTCGCGGTGAGACCGCTGTCGACGCCGCCTCCCAACTGATCTCACGACGAGGCCGCCACTCGGCCGATCTTTAAACAATTAGGACGTGTTCGTGCGACGGCGGGGTCGGGGCTAGGTGCGACTGCGGGGTAGGGTAACGGTGAGGTAGGGAGTCGGGGCGACGGTAGCGGTGACAGGATCAGGGGATAGGGGCAACGGCAGGCTACGGGCTAGATGCGACTAGCGGTTAGGGCGGCAGGGGTTAGGGGCAGGGAAGAGTAAATAAATGTAACTTTAAGGAGGATTTTACATTCATTTTAAATTTGAAACCACAAAACACATTAATTCAAGTCTATTAATCAGATAGCTCTTGAATAATGAGCCCCCAAAACCAGTAACAATTATCCCTTGCCAATACTCGCTACAAACAAAAAAAAAATATATTACACACTTTTGACACCCAAAATCATGACAACTGCGACCTAAGATGTAATGGTAACCAACATGTATTCTTTAAGCTCCCATGTAAATCTTTTTGAATCACACTTCAATGCTGAACCTTTTTTTATCTCTGATCTCATCTTTTTTCATCTCTTTATTTGCAGTGGTAGATTCAGAATTTTTACTAGGGGATTTATATATATATATGGTAAAAATGATATTATGTGTCTTTGAGAGAGAGAGAGAGAGAGAGAGACATACATATATACATATGTATGTTTAATATAATTATATCAATATGAATATATCATATATCAAATACATAATTATTACATTATTAAATCATATATATATTATGGTATATTTATACTTATAAATATGTTTTTATACATTATAAATATGTAATTAAAATATACATATTATATATATTATATTATTATTATTATTATTATTTATTATAAAATATTTTTCAAATACTACTTTATTTTCTAAATTTGTTAAATATGTTGGTTTACTAGCACAAATTTCCAACGGTTTTTGTGTTGGAAATTTCCAACGTGAGAATTTTCAATGGCCTCGTGTTGGAAATTTCAATGGGTTTCATTTCCAATGGCCTCACGTTGGAAATTCCAATGGCTTTCATGTTGGAAATGGAAATTCTCTAGTTTCCAACTGCTAAACACATTGGAAATGTAGTCTTGAAATTTCCAACAGCTTGGAAATTTTGCTGTTGAAAAATGCCTGTTTTTTAGTTGTGACATATAACACTAAATCCTAGGAAAATTCTATAAATGGTATATATCCTTTTATAAATATTTGTTATGATCCCTTAGAATTTTAGATGATGACCCCACTCATTATAAAATATATGAAATTAGTTTTGATTACCCCTATGAAGACAATTTCCTGGCTTTGCTCCTATAGTCCACCAACCTCTATTTTTCCTCTCCATCATTTCTTCTCATCTGTTCTCTGCATATCGGGTCAAGCTTGGATATCAATCAAGGTCTGGTCGGTTGATTTTTCATTATTATCTCTTCCGATTATCTTCAATTACTTCCAGCATTTTTACCCTCCTTGATAAAATTTCTTCGCCCCTATTGATAAGAGTACCATTTAGTTTATACAATGCTTTATGACAAATAGATCTAAGTGGTCTATTTTTAAAATTGGTGGCTACGAGAAAAATTAAGATTAAGTAGGGTGCAGAAAGCGGCTGGGCTTAGAAAATGAGAGATAGTGTGTGTGTGTGTGTGTGTGTGTGTCTGTCTGTCTGTCTGTGCGCACGTGTGTGTGTGTGGTGTGTGTTTGTGTCTGTCTGTCTGTCTGTTTGTGCGCACGTGTGTGTGTGTGTGTGTGTGTGTATGTGTGTGTGCATGCATATCTTGTGCATGGGTGTCGTGCGCATGTGTGTGCATGTGTGTGTGTGTGTGTGTGTGTGTGTTTGTGTTTATTTTTTTTCCTAATTACTTACAAGTTATTTCTCTATGACTATCCTTGTTTACCGGGAAGATTTTGGCTCGTTCCGATTCCCTTCCCTCTGTTTGGTATCCCATGAATGAGTAGTCTTTTATTAACTAGATTATATATCTATGTTGTTCTTTAGTATTCCATATCATTGATTTGTAACATACTGTTTTGCTCATTTGTTATTGAAATAAAGTACATTTTTATCAAAAATAATTATTTTGATGACATTAATTATATACTATACAATATTTCTGATTATTTAGAATAATGATAAAATCCCTAAAATACAAAATTATATTTTATTGAAACTCTACATTTTCTCAAAATATTTTTTTCAAATATAAATCCTTTTATTACTTTTCTTTTATTTCACGTTTCTACGACAAAAATCATAAAAAATTAGTTATCCCAAAACAAAAATTATTGAAGAGACCATATTGACCATGTGATCAAATTATGACTTCGGGTCTTTCTAATTTATAGTTTAATTGCAGCTGAAGTGATTAATATACTTAAAAAACTATGCATTCTACCTCTCTCAAATACTTTGTACTTGGCTTAGGTTTTGCAACCGTGAGTTCTTTGACACAAATGTTCTATTCAACCCAATTTTTTTAATACTCAAGCTAATAAATATTTTCATTATTTTGTTTCATATTATGAATTTGCTAGTCAAATTCTTATATATATTTTCTTGAGTTGATATGTGGTTGGCGGTTCATGTTGTTATGTTTATTAATTATTTTATGTATTTTTTATACAGTTATCAATAACAAATTATTTTAGTTAAGGAAGAGAGCTACATACTGTATAAACGAATCAATGACAATTATAAATAAACCAATTACCCTTATACAGAATGTACCTCATGATCAGCTGTACGAAGGATGGCAATTTATAAGTCAAATGCATTGATTCTAATTGATTAGCCTTATTTCTCGCAAATTGCCAACATGGAGATTTTAGGAAGAATGACTGATACGGTGGCTAAAATTGACAATTGATTTTATCCTGGTTACCAGTTGGTCATTACTTCTCCACCCAAAATTGTGCTCCTTTTTTGTTGACCGAATTAGCGACGGACAACCCAGCAATCATTTTTTTTAGTCTCCAAGTCCGTTTGCAAAATTCAGTTTCTCTTGTAGTGCTTCTTGAATATGGCTCAAAACATATTCAAGTGGTTCGCACCAATCAAGTGAGTTAGCAAAGGGGAGCACATGCCTTGCCAAGTCAGGGTTCAAATGGTAGACATACACTCTACCAAAAAATATATAGTAGTTCCTAAATGGTCCAATTGTAGCCCAAGTTTTCCAAGTTCTGTGCGGCAGAAACTTCGCCCTTAAGCTTCCTAATAGTATCTTCCTCTCCCTTATATTTATAAAAAAAAATTAGTGAAAAAAAAACAAAACACACATTCAATTGCGCTAAATCACATGGTTAGTCCTTATTCTTTTTTTCATCTAAAAAATAGTTCTTGTTCTTCTTAAACATGAGAAAATAATCCCAACACCAAAGATGCTAATGCTTACCGCTACTACTGATGCAAGTAAAATACTATATTGGCCCGCTAACCTATGGGTTCTTAAAATTTCAGTTTTTATTAACTAGCACCTATTATTTACGTTTCATACACTACTAGAATAATCTAATTTTCCAATGTGTTAATTTCCAATGGCCTAACTGTTGGAAAATACCAACGCAATAAGCCGTTGGTGAGTGGTGAAGCCCCTTTACATGTGTCAACATTATAAGTGGGAAAAGAATTGAAATAAAATTTGAAATTGGGAGAAAATTTGTGGAGGGACAAATTTTTTTATTTTCCAGTGGCTAAGGCCGTTGGAAAGTGTTACAAGTTTGTTGCCACCTATTTTAATGAAACGACATGTTTTATTACCAACTTTTCCAATGGCTAGGCCATCGGAAACATGAAATTAAATTTTGCCACCTCCTTCCTCCACCCCCCCCCCTCCCCCCCCCCCCCCCCGCCCCCCCCCCCCCTCCCCCCCCCCGCCCCCCCCCCCCCCCCACCAAAACCCCCACCCCCAAGGCCCCCTTTCGCATCTTTGTTCGTCTTCAACTTTCTCCCTCTCTTACTAGTACACATAGCACTTAAAGGGGCTGAAACCAAAAAATCCGCGTCATTGGCTTGCTTCATTCTTGGTTTTTTAGCTGACATTCATAGATTTGGTGCCGAATCACTGAAAAAGGTGAGTATTTTTAGTTTTTCAGCTTATTTTGTGCTATTAGTTTGATTTTTACGTTTTAATATATATTTGAATTTTTTTCCTACAATGAGTGCAACTTCTTACTTGTTCTCACATATTAGAAGTGTTCCCAGTAATTTTCAAGGTTTATTGTCCTGATTTTTAGGTAAGTTCTTGGAGGTTTTTTTTTCTGTCTTTTCTTTCATTTTTTTGCAAAAAAATCTGAATAATCTAGGGGTTTTTTTGTTGTGATATGCACGAAATGTTTGTGGTATGTCAATGTTGATGCTTCTAATTTAAGTTTAGGGTTGACCCATTGATATATGCAATTTCATGAATTTTATTTCATTTATTTTTATTTCAGAAATTAATAGAAATTAAGTATTTTGTTAGGTTTAATTAGCTAAAATTTGTTTTTGCAACTACATTGATGGTAATGGAGAATATATACATGATATATGACAAAATATTGTAATCCATGGTAATTCAATAAATTTTGTAATTTTGTTAATTTCAGAAATTAATAGAAAATTAGAATTTGTTAGGTGTAATTAACTTTTCTTGATTGGGATCAATATTTTATGTGCGTATATATTTATCAACCAAGTGTTGAATATAAAACATTTTCCTATGAATTTGTTTTTTTTTTATTTCAGAAATTAATTAATTAATTTTTATTTTTTAGGAATAATTATCTAAATTTTATTTTTGAAAACTAAAATGATGTGGTAATGGAGAATATATATATAGGTAACATATACTATATATGTAATTTTCCAGCCCATGATATATTCACTAAGCAGAATATTTGTCATATTTTATATAATTTACTTACGATAAATTAATAGAAAAATTTGAATTTGTTTGGTGTAATTAACTTTGCTTGATTGGGTTAATATTTATGTGCATATATATTTATAAGCAAGTATTGAATAAAGAACATTTTTCTATGAAATTTTTTTAATTTTTTTATTTAAAAAATTAATAGAAACTTTGTATTCTATTAGGTATAATTAACTGTATAAGTGGATACAATGCACTCTGCATATAAACTATTAATTTCCATTATTTGTGAATGTTTTTTTGTAATTTAAAATTGGTTTACATAGGTCGATGACCCACGAAACAATGTAGTCGATCAGATATTGTGGGATGTTACATGTGTGCCTTCACGTTGGGTTGAGACATGGCCTATATATTTCACAAATGGATACAAATTCCACGTAAGTGAATGGGGTAAGGAAAAGGTAACATTCAATAGTGGAGTGTGCATACAGAGCACCAGTTCCAGTGAAGTTGAATGTGATTTTTATGGTATATTACAAGAACTCATTCAACTAGAATATCCTGGCTATATACATAAAAATGTGGTCTTGTTTGGATGCGACTGGTTGACCCGACACCTAACTGTGAAACTCAGATTCATAAACAGTTTAAGTTAGTTGAGGTCTACGATGCTCAATGATATCAAAAGTTCAATCTATTCATTCTTGCATCTCATGCGAACCAAGTGTACTACACACCATATTCGACAAAGTCACGTGAAAAAAATGGTTGGCAATTGTGCTTAAGATAAAACCTAGACAGATCATCTAATACAAATTAGAAGACAATAATGATGTTTATCAATAAGCTAGAGGCCATACAAATCATGTAATTGAGGATGACCCTATCGATGAGTTCACTGACTCAGGATTGGGTGATGATATTGAAGAAGATTTTCAAAGCATAGGTATGAACGACCATGATGATGAAAATGAAAATGAGGAAACTGCTAATCATGATACAGGTCATGATGAGGAGTTTGAATCCAATTGAACTGATAACAATGAAAATGAGGAGTTTGGAGACTGTGCAAACATTGGGTTGGGTGAATGAAGATGATGGTGCCAGTGGCAGTATCGATCTCAAGTCATACATGTATATAAATAAACATATTTGGTAATTTCATGCAAAATGATGATAATTCATTATATGATCTTTACATAATTACATTATTTCCTTAATGATATGTTAATTACTACGGATGTCATCTAAAGGGGATAACACCTCCAGGCACCGACCTGGGAAGGGATCTTTTGCAGCATTCAAGGAGGTCCTGCAGACAAAACTTCCTTAACTACTGAGGATGGGTTTTTCTTCCCGAGCACATGATGATGTAGTTCTAGAAACACAGGACACATTGGTGCCAATTATTCATGGTTGGCCAGATGCACACATTTACGGCGAAGGTGAAGACACTCCATCTCCACATGGCCCCCAACGGGCACATAGTAGTTACCCTCAGATGATGCATTCTCACGCCTCAAATTCTAACATACATACTGCATATGTCTGATCATCAGTGTCACAGGCACTGACCTTACCTTAGTTGAAGATCTACCCTCATGGCAACACGTAAGTAATTAACATCCTACAAATTATCAATAACGTAGAAATTTAGTGGGTAAACTTACAACAAACCTTTTACACCTATAATTCGTACTGGCATGCATCATTTTCACTTTACGGATTCCTTCCACCTAGAGCGACATAGTTGGTCATACCATGTTTTACCACACATTTCAAGACATATCCTAATTGGATGCGTGTCTCTTCATTGGACATTCAACAATAGTGGTGCGTTTTCAAGGTAATTGTCATGTTAGTATCATATCATAATTTCATATAAATGCAGCACTTTCATTCGTCATGATTTAATGAAACAAATTATTATCCTTTGTAGAAAGCTGCGAGTGGGACCTGATACACCATAATGAGGTGTATCGGATATGGCACATCTTGGGGGCACAGCACTACCAATGCATCATGGCAGACATTAGGTGTGTGAAGGATCCTACCAAACGTCGAGCGAAGGCAAATTTCATGTCCAATAATGCATATGCAAAAATGAAGAAATATTGGGCCAGTCCGGAGTTTCTTGAAAAATCTGCTAAGTTAAAAGTAATCCAAGGATCCATCAATGAGAAGGATTTTCAGTCTGGATCATGTAGTCCAACATATACGCCGGGGGAAGGGGGGTCAATCTCGATGTCTGTACATCGAGATCAAATGGTTAATCATTCTTCTTCATTCACTTTACATTTCCGCTTATTAATAATCGATGATAGACATTACTATAAATTAACATTATGTTAGAGAAAGATAAATTTAGAGAAGAAAGACCCTGACTTGTTTAAGGTCCTCCAGGCGACACATAAAATAAGGAATTGACACTACGTTAGTAGATGGTTTGAAGAAGTTGGTGCAAGTATACTAACTTTTTTTTTCTACTACTCTTATGTTAAACTTATGATAACCACATATGACTAATTCAAATGGGTTAACATCTTTCTATAGGCTCGGGTCAGTGCTAAGATTGAAGAGCAAACATAGCAACACTAGGGAATAAAGCCTGCATAAGAAATTGATAAAGCTGCCATAATTAGTACTGCATCTGGTGAGAAAAGGAGAGGATGTGTTTTCAGTTTGGGCTCAAAACAATGCGTTGTCCCATGACACCGAATGCTTGGAGTGCTCCCATCTATTGACCTCACTTAAACACTAGAGTTAAACAAGCAAGTATAGAAGATGATGGTAAAAGAGATTGCATGAAGGGATGCCAAGTATGAAAAGAAGCTGGAGTGGCTCAAAAGAAGACAGAAAGCAGAGATGAACGTGAATAGGGCCACCTTGGAGACTAACAGAGCTCAGTTGAAGTTTATTTTTCGTTCGCTCAACCTTCTCTGCCCTTAACCTCAACGGGCTCCACAGTATACCGATGAGTTGGACTCGGATACTGAGGAGTAAGCTTGATTGCCATCTGGATTAGGTATATCATCATGTGATTCTTGTGTCATAAGACTTGAATGAAATTTTTTATACTTGAGACTTATATGAACTTTATGAGACTTAGAACTACTTTTTGAAATGTTGCATTATGGATATTTTTATGATATGTATCAGACATATAACTCATTGTTTGTATTATGATGTATGAATGAACTTGGGATGGACAGTATTGATATTGATTTTGCATTTCTTATGCGCACTAAACAATTGGATGATTAACAAGCATGGGATAACATGTAAACTAGCATATTGAATTTAGAAAATGACAAAATCATGAAATCGAGAATCATGATGGCCTTTTTCATATTTACCAATGCGTCAACCAGTTGGCAAATTTACCAGTGGACTAAAAAATATACTTATAAAGTTAAAGACCCACGAGAAAAAAAAATTGCAGAAACAGAGTAGTGCAATATAAAGAAGCATAAAAGTTTTGCTTTAGCCTCGGCATTACGGAGTGGGTTGAGCAGATAATTGGAAGGGTTGAGACTTGGGAGCAATTTTGTTATTGGGGTGGGTGGGCGGATCAAAGAGAAATAATTGGGTTATAGTTAGTGACAAGTCAGACAGCATTGGATCACACGAATGCAAACATTTTCCATAAAGTATTTGGGGAAGGCAAATAAAGTAAAGACAGACAAAGATTTTGGAGCTATACAGAAAATGTGCCAGACCCTATGTGGTGAACAAAAATCTTCTACCCCCAAACTCTCTATTCCTGTCAATGTCCCAGCTTTGTGTTGTTGCCATCTGTCCATATAACTAACTGTAAATAAAAGGTTACTAACTTATTGGTAAATTTACCAACAGGTTAATCCGTTGGTAAATTTACCAACTGCCTAACCCATTGGTAAATTTACCAACGTCCTTATTCGTTGGTAAATTTACCAATGGCTTAACCTGTTGGTAAATTGCGAACTTGTACACATTGGTAAATGCTTAAGCCATTAGAAGCCTAATATGCTCTAAGACCGTTGGTAATTTACCAACATCCAAATTATCAACGTGCAAACATAGCAAATTACTAACGACTCAACTTTAGACAGTTGGACAACTAGTTTTCAACGATCGATTTACCAACAATCATCTACCAACAGCTAAGCGTTGGTAATTTTGAATTTTACTACTACCTATGCGTTGGTAACTGCCGTTAAAAACTTTTCTTTTTTTAGTAGTGATATATGTTCTCTAATTTGATGACTTCTTACCAATATTAAAATCTTAAATAATTTTCAATAAGAAAACCTTTAGAAATCTTTTTATTGTTTATTTGATCCTCATTTTCTCATATGAGTTGCATATTTAAGATTACATATTATACATTTAACAATCCAACAAAAAGACAAAACTCATTTGAGCTACTCCAGCTTTCTCCAGTTTCTTGATGCTCACAAATTTGGGCCCTCACTAACATTTTATGTAACTTTTTTCCAACACAGATGATCTCTAAAAAACCATAGATCAACCATAGAAAAATTTACGGTGTTAACAAAAAATATATATTAATTTTTGTTCGCATGATGTCTCATGAAACTAGATAGTTAAAATTCAATTAGTATTTAACATAATTTATTCAATCCCAGTTACTAAATGTGTCTTAGAATTCTATTATATTAGCATGCATTTCATTCTTATTTTGGTACTTAAAATACCTACTACTACAAGTTTAAGAATTTTTAAGGATGGGAAAAAGGAGGTGAGACTTGAATTTGGGTGAGAGGTGTGGAAGTCATGTTTCTTTACCAACCAAACTAGCTAGAAAATGCTAGATGACATTTCATTCTTTTTAAACACCAATTTGTTCGATTTGATACAATTCTTAAATATATCATACTCCTAATTTCAAATTAGCTCACTTATCTTTTTCAAGTCTGGTGAAGTATGGTTAACTCACAAAGATTGAAATTGATAATGATCCAATTTTTCAATTAATTTCAATTTGTACTATAGATTGAAATTGATGATGATCTTATCACTAGTTATTTTGTTTGATACTAATACTTTTCGTTCCAAATTATTTATATAATATTTTATTTTAAATTGTTCTAAATCTGTATTATTTTCATATAAATCAAATTATTTTATCATATATTATTATCCAAATTATTTTTTCAATATTAAAATTTTTAACTCTTTCAATTTATATACAAAAATTAAATATAGAAATGGATAAAACACACAATCTTTTTAATTTCCATGCAAAAAATCGAAATGTGAACTCAATGAACAAAACTCAAATCAAAATCCCACAACGATAGCGAACTGTTTCAATTTGCTCGAATTTCACAACTTTGATTGCAAAGCCATGCATTGGTAGTTGGTTTCTCATAACATACTTTAACCAAGTTGATAAAATGAGGCATTATACCATCCATTAGAGCTTAAGTTAACGATTTTAGGTAATTGCTATTAAGAGAGAGGAAATTTACAATTTTAAATGAACATCTATAATTATGGAGTAGATAAGGCAATTATTATTAGGGAGATGAGTTACCATTTTAAATAAATCTTTGTGATCACAAATGAAAAAATGTTTAGGATTTTAATTATTTTAATGGAAACAAAATCTTTAATTTTCAAATGAAAATGCTAGTGTATCACAATTTTGTGTGTAGTGTATGTTAGATTGAAGCTATATATTTGCTAAATAGGTATCTAGAACTATTGTTCTAGTTAATAGAACTACTGCTTGAGTGAATAGAATTTCTATTTTGGTGTTTAGTGCTACTTTTCTACTATCTAATTATGTTAGACTGGTATGTAAGCTAGTTAGCGTGGTGTCTAGCACCATTATTCTAGTGACTAGTGTCTATCACTGCTACTTCGATATCTAGAACTACTATTTTTTTTATTTAGTAATGCTTTTATGATGTCTAATTATATTAAGTTAGTGTACAAATATATTAATCTGGTGTGTAGAACTGTTGTTTTGATATCTAGTACTGTTATATAAATTAGTTAGTTATGGTCAAAATATTAAAAGTTTAGCATCAAAACTGAGAAATTGTAATTGGTTTGAATCTCTTAATAATAAGAACAATAAAAGAGAAATTAGCACCGTTAGCATTGTATCCTCTGATGGACATGAGAAATTCTCATGTGCTCATATTACTTCTTTCTTCTTTTCATTGAATGAATTGGTTTTATTATAATTCATAAGCATCAAGGGATTCACTTCATTGCTTAGAAATTTCACATTAATTCTAAAAAATTATCTAAATGTAGCTTTCAATTTTTAACTTCAATAGTTTCATTTCCATTGTTAAATAAATTATTTAAAATTCTAATACCAACTAGAAAAGTTACTCCAAATGGCACCTATGTTTTCTATGGTTTCATGTTTTTCTTTGTTTTTTTCTAAAATATTGTTCTCTCCTTTATTTGTAATCAAAAGCATCCATACAAAATATAAGGGGTCAAGTGCATGAATAGTCCCTGAACTATGACTATGTTGCATTTTCATCCCTAAAATATTAATTGTTGCACTATTCATCCTAGAACAACCATTTTGCTACATCATTCGTCCTCCAACAGTTCCTATCGTTAAACACTAACAGAAAATGACTAAATTGCAATAAGATGAAATATTATGGATTAATAGAAAAAAATTGAAATATTCAAGGTTTAAAAATGCAATTCAATGAAAAAAAAATTAAAACTTATAGTTTTAAGGAAAATAGTTCCACAAACTATTTTATTCTTTCTCTCTCTTTTTTTTTTTCACTACAATGTAGACCCATTCAACTTCCTATCCTTCTTCTTCTTCTTCTTCAAATTTTCAATCACTTTCTCTTTGTCTCTGTCTTTGCCACCACATTTTTTCACTTCATTGTTTTAAGCAGAATAGGATCCGTCAAGGGACTAATTTATTGTTCTGATTTTTTTCGTTAAGCGGCTTGCAGAACCATGTGGGCTATTATATGGCAGAAAGTTGTTTCTAGAAGCACATCTACTTGTTAGGTAGGTTCTAAATTCTTCTCCTTGATCTTTAGCGGCATCAACAGGCCGATGTTACAGCACTGTCAAAAAAGGGGTAGCCTCCTCCACCGTTGTGTCCTTAACATTTATGCCTTAGATTCACCTTACTTCTTGAATGCTTTATTCACATCCACTATGGATACCGTGCGCATATGTTCATTTGAACATAGCAAGTAAATGACAATTTTACCCCTAGCTATTATATCTAATTACTGCCATGTCCCGCAGATCAGATTGTGAGATAAAACCAAAATTCAAAAATTCCAGAACCTTTGTCCTCTCCGATCTCCATGATCGATGCTGACGACGACCCGTGACAATGCTCCAATCAAGGAAGATTTGAGAGAGTGATGAAGCCAACGACGATGAACGAGACTATGGTGAAGGTAGATTGGCACGACTAGCCATGAAGCGAGGCGAAGCTAGGCGTGAAGAGAGGCGAGGGTCGAGGCGCGGCGGTGCGAGGAGGCAGATCGAAGGAGATGAATCCAGGAGTAGTGACCGGAAGAGCCAGACGACAGGGATCCGAGCGAAAGATCAGTGATGAGATCTGAGGCGTGGTAATGCGGATCCGAGGCAAGACGACAAGATTCGATGGGAGGCAAGGTGAGGCAAGACCAGGGAAGGCACGAGGCGCAAGGCGATGCCAGCGCAGGCACGAGGCGCAAGGCGAGGAGCGGCCAAGCGTGAGGCAAAGCTGAGACCGAGCGAGGCAAGGAGCGACCAGGCGTGAGGTGCAACGGCACAAGGCGAGGCCAAAGGTGAGGCAAGGAATGGCGGCCCGAGGCGAGGCGATGCCAGGTGAGTGATGAGGGGTGGCTGAGTGTGGAGGGAAAGGTAGTTGGCTGTGGTCAGAGAGAGGGCGACGAGGATGAGAGGGATGATAAGGAGAAGGGGTAGATGAAAGATGCGAAGAGAAGAGTCTGATCTGTTTAGACACTTTTCTGTTGTGCTTTAGACATTTTAAAATTTTTATTTAGACAATTTTTGAGACATTAAATCATATACCTTTATTTGAATATTTCTTCAAATATTTAGACACTTTTACATGTTGATTTGAACACTTTTATATATTTAGTTAAACACTTATTTTAATTATTTCAGACATTTATTTTCTAAAGTTAACAAATTATTTAGAAGTTATTTAGTCAGACACTTTTATATATTTCTTTAGACATTTTTCAATATTCAATTAGACAATTTTACTTATTGATTCAAACATTTTTTTATTATATTTTAAATATAATAAATTGTTCACAAGTTGATTCTGTCATTTTTTGTTTAGCAATTCTATCGTTTTTTGTTCAGACACTTTTACATGTTTATTTAGACATTTTACGATATTCAATTAGACACATATTCTCATAGATGTAGACATTTTTAATTTAACCTTATAATAATTTATTTTTTATTACTTTGTAGACATTTCCACATACTATATTAGATACATTTACATTTTATTGCAGACACTTTTGCTGTTTAGAAGCAACAAGGACGCGCTTGGAGGAAACGATCAGAAGCAAGATCCGGACGGGTGATCGACGAGATCCGGCAAGTGACAACGAGATCCAGCGGTTGATCGACGAGATCCAATGAGTGATCGATGAGATCTGGCGGTGACGACGAGATTCAGCAGGTGATCGATGAGATTCGGCGGGTGACGATGAGATCTGACAAAATCCGGAGCCGAGTAGTTGCGAGATCTGAAGGCAAATGATGACTATAATATCTAGAGGTGATGATGGTTCATCGGAGGAGGAGACGGCGGCAGCGGCGGTAGAAGCGGCGGCAGAGGTGAGTTTTCAAGAGTGAGGGTGAGTTTTGGACTAGAGAGAAATTAGTCAATTTTTTTTATTAAATTATGAGTTATATATAGGAAATTAGAACTAGATTAGTATGTCTAATTAGACATATATTTACAATATAATAACTAGACCATCTATGTCTTCAACAGAGTCGCCCCCGCCCCCTCATGCTTACTTCTTGAATGCTTCCTTCACATCTGGTGGCGATTCAAATCTTCGGATTCGTAGAAGCAGAGACAAGCATATGATATGAGATCCCATTCCAAAAAGCCTTCTGACTAAGAAAAGAAAATGATTAAATAGCTCACTAAATAGTTTCTTTGTTGTTTTCCATTACCTTTGCCAGAGCGTGAAAGGTGAAATGTGTAGACGATTTGATGGCCGCTAGAGCCTAAAAATACTTTATCGAATCCTCCCATGAATCAAAATCAGACACTGCTCCGGAACCTCTAGATCTTGATTTCTCTCTTGCAATAACCTGACCAGCTATTTGTAGAGCTGATTTGTTGGCCACCAATAATTTCCAAGGCCTCCCGTGTCCCTACCCTGCCATTTGTGAGAGTCTACATGCCAAGACGCGTCGTCA